>CM060346.1:30253458-30298458 GCA_030674155.1 Stramonita haemastoma | reverse complement strand
GCTCATGTAGTAGTAGTAGTAGTAGTACAGAGGAATGTTGACAGGGCTCATGTAGTAGTATATGGGAGTAGTAAGAGGAATGTTGACGGGCTCATGTAGTAGTAGTAGCAGTAGTACAGAGGAATGTTGACGGGGCTCATGTAGTAGTAAGTAGTACAGAGGAATGTTGACAGGGCTCATGTAGTAGTGGCAGTAGTACAGAGGAATGTTGACGGGGCTCATGTAGTAGTAGTAGCAAATAGTACAGAGGAATGTTGACGGGCTCATGTAGTAGTAGTAGTAGTAGTACAGAGGAATGTTGACAGGGCTCATGTAGTAGTAGCAGTAGTACAGAGGAATGTTGACGGGGCTCATGTAGTAGTAGTAGTAAGTACAGAGGAATGTTGACAGGGCTCATGTAGTAGTAGCAGTAGTAAGAGGAATGTTGACAGGGCTCATTAGTAGTAGATAGAAAGTAGGGTCAGTACAGTATAGTACAGAGGAATGTTGACGGGGCTCATGTAGTAGTAGTAGTAGCAGTAGTACAGAGGAATGTTGACGGGGCTCATGTAGTAGTAGCAGTAGTACAGAGGAATGTTGACGGGGCTCATGTAGTAGTAGTAGTAGCAGTAGTACAGAGGAATGTTGACGGGGCTCATGTAGTAGTAGTATAGCAGTAGTGAGGAATGTTGACGGGGCTCATGTAGTAGTAGTAGCAGCAGCAGTGATGAATGTTGACGGGGCTCACGCCTGGTTGTGGTGCAGCGGTTCCAGCGGCTGTACAGCGCCTACGAGCAGGAGGACGTGGCGGAGAAGCAGCAGATCGTGGCGCTGCACCAACAGCACGTGCAGGCCGACCTCAACCAGAGGAAGCGCGTGGCCATGGACAAGTACCTGCGCGCCCTGCAGAAAGGAGACGTCAGTACCTGTTTGTTTTTTAGTTAGTTGGTTGGTTAGTTAGTTATCTATTTAGTTTTATCTATTTAGTTTATTTTGTACCGCTTTAGGTCACAGCAGATTTCTCTCTCTCTGTGCGTGAAATTCGGGGGCTGCCTGTCCTCTGTCTCTCTTCTGTCTGTCTCTGTCTGCTCTGTCTCTCTCTCTGTCCTGCTCTCTTCTGTCTATCTGTCTCTCTCTCTCCTCTCTTCTCTCTCTCTGTCTCTTCTCTCTCTCTCTCTCTTCCTCTCTCTCTTCTCTCCTCTCTCTCTCTCTCTCTCTCTCTCCTCTCTCTCTCTCTCTCTCTCTCTGTTTGTGTGTGTGTCTCTCTCTCTCTTTGTCTCTGTCTCTCTCTCTCTTGTCTCTGTCTCTCGCTCTCTTCTGTCTGTCTATCTGGATATAAAAGAATAACCAAGTAAACTCACCTCACCAGGAAAGAAAGCGAGCGTTCTGACCACTTAACTACCCCCCCCCCTACTATCCTGGAATAAAAAATAACTAACTAAACCTCACCTCACCATAGAAAGCGTGCACTCTTGACCACTTAAGCTCCCCCCCCCCCCCCCCTACTATCCTGGATATAAAAGAATAATAATAAACCTCACCTCACCAGAGAAAGCGAGCGCTCTGACCACTTAAGCTATCCCCCCCCCCCTTACTATCCTGATATAAAAGAATAACTAACTAAACCTCACCTCACCAGGGAAAGAAAGCAAGCGTTCTGACCACTTAAGCTATCCCACCCCCCCCTACTATCCTTGATATAAAAGAATAACTAACTAAACCTCACCTTGAAGCGAGCGCTCTGACCACTTAAGGTGGGACATGGGGGTCAAAACTGATGACATTTTGTTTACAAGCCCCTTTGAAAAGTTATGCCATATATTGAAAGGGCATCACTTGTAAAGCATAAAAATATAAGAAGCATTGAGTTTTGTGCTCTGTTGCCATGGAAACAATCCAATATGGCCACCAAAATTAAATGTTTCAAACTCCCCCTTTTTTTTTTTATAACAAGTTGAAGTAACGGTTTTTCTACAGACATTTTTTTTTTACAACCTGAATTGTTTAAAATTCACACAGGGAGATCTTCATAAATGTATCCAGCAATTTTTTTTTTATTCTTAAAAAAACTTTGATTTGGGGGCACTTTTGGACCCGCGTCTACCCTTAAGTTATTCCACCCTCTCCCCCCACCAACCCCCATACTATCCTGGATATAAAAAGAATAACTAAGTAAACCTCACCTCACCAGAGAAAGCGAGCGCTCTGACCACTTAAACTATCCCCCCCCCCCCCCATACTATACTGGATATAAAAGAATAAATAACTAAGTAAACCTCACCTCACCTCTGCTGTGCTGTGCTGTGCTGGGCACCCCCCCCCTCCACACACACACACACACAGGTGCTGCGCATCAGCAAGAACCTGCGGGGGTACATCCGGGCGGAGGAGAAGGACGTGATGCACACGGTGAACCACTACAGCCACGTCAAGGCGGCAGCGCGGCGGAGGCGCCCGCATCCACCCCCACCTCCTCCAGCACCTCAAGCTGTGCCAGCAGAGGATGGAGGAGGCCCTGGAGAAGCTGGAGAGCTACCCCCACGTGGAGAGACAGGTCCGGCCCCAGATCGGTGAGTGAGTGAGCGAGTGAGTGCACACAATATATATAATAATATGTGTGTGTGTGCAGATGAGAAGGCAAACAAACTATCCAATAGAATAGTGAGCATTGATTTCAATTTCTTCGCTAAAAAAAAGAAAAGTAGTCTTTTCAGGGTTTGCGATAATATTGTCCCTGCACCTTTTCAGTGTGTGTGTGTATTTGTGTGTGGTATATATATATATATAGATATATAAGATATATATTAAATATATTTAGACATATTTAATATATATATATGTAGTAGTAGGCACCCATCAGTCTCGGAAGACTAGGAGTTGCGTTCTAGTCTTTTAGAGCGCAAAGCCTGGGTAGGTAAGTCATGGAGGGCAAGCTGTTAAGATATATATATAATATATATAATATATAATATATATATATTAAATTATATAAAATGTTGCAGGTGACAGCAACATCAATGCGTGATGCCCTTTTTGTGTCTGACAGAGGAGTTCATGAAGAAGTTTGATGACATGGCGCTGCGCATCCGTAACGAAGTCCTGCCCGACCCCTCAGTCTCCAGTGCGGAGTCCCAGTCTGAGGACAGTGACAGTGGTGAGTTGCTGTTGGAGCCTGGGAGGGGGGTTGTGTGTGGATGTTTGTGTATGATGTGTGTTGTTAAGTTAAAGTCTGTCCCGAGCCTAAGGCTCATCAGGCCGGTGCTTGTCCCGTTTCTGTGGCGTTAAGCGACTGAATGTCATAGACTCCCCCCTGGATAGGACGCCAGTCTATCGCAGGGTTAACCCCCAACACAAGGTTGGTACCCCTTTTACACCTGGATGGGTGAGAAAATAGCCATAAAGTGCCTTTTCCAAGGGCACAGCGCCATAGTCGAAAGCTGGGATCGAACCCGCAACCTTTAGTTACGAGTCCAACGCCCTAACCACCAGACTACAGCGGCGGCTGATGGTGTGGTGGGATGTGTTGTATTGTGTGTGTGTGTGTAGGATGGGAGTGTCTCCACTTGAGAGTAACACCAGACGACCTAAAAAAAAGGGGGGAAAAAAATCAAAAAGAGGGTGGATGCATGTGTTTGTGATTAGTGGTTGAGGATGTGGTTAGTTGGGGTGTGGTGTGTGTGTGTGTGTGCGTGCTTGTATGTTTGCAACACACACACTTGCATACATAGTTAAAACAAAACACACTTCCAAAGTCGGAATGCGGCTACATTATTGGTTTTGGGGAGGGGAGGGATAACTTGTCGCGTACGCAAAAAAAAAAACCCAACCTCAGAGCTCTAGCCAAGAAAACACACCCCCTTCCATGGCCAAAAAAAAAAAAAAAAAAAAAAGGAAAAGAATTCCACTCACTCCCACACAAAAAAAACAACCCTTTCACTCACTCCCCCCCCCCCCCCCCCCCCCCCCCACTCTTCCTCTCCCTCTGTGCAGAAGAAAGGGACGTGGAGGAGGAGGAGGGCAGCGACAACAACAACGACGATGACGTTAACAACAACGACGACAATGACCAGGGGGCGGCCCACAGATCGGAGGATGAAGACATGCTGGACCGAATCAGCACAGAGGGGGGCTGAGCGACATCAGCGACAGTCTGGAGGAGGAGGACAGCAGCGAGGAGGAGAGGGAGGACGAGCACGACTACCAACGCCACCACTTCCGCCCCGCCCACCAGACGCATAACAAGCTTCATGTGCAGCAACAGGTATGGGGGAGAGGGGAAGGAGAGAGGAGAATGAAGAAAGGAAGGAAGGAAGGAATCTTGTTTTGGGGTGGGGGGAGTGATACCGTTGTGGTGAAAACATGCTTTGTGGTTTTGAGGGTTTGGGATTGAATATGATTTTGAGTTCAAGACACCTCCGCCCCATTCCTGGGGATTTTTTTCCTCTGGGGTTAACGTCGGTACTGATGCCACTTCCCTCAAAAGTTCTTCAGAGGAGACTGCAAACTGAGCCCTCGTGTGCTAACAGATTTAGAACGTCTTGCGCACAGAAAACGAAACTTTTTTTTTTTACTTTCAGCGCCATGTAAGATGCAGCATAAGACTGAAGGGTCAGTTTTAAGGGGAAAAAAAGGGGGTTGTGGCTTGTAGCCTGTGAATGATCATATGAACAAGTATCCCAGAATTCGGAATGCGTCTACCTACACGGTGGGCCAAAACAGTGGCCTACACAAACATCTCACTATGGGGGAATCTTGGAGGTCTCTTGCCTAGGAACAGCAACAACAACAACAAAAAAAAGAATGACACATGATTTCCCCCCCCTCCTCCCACCTCCCCCCAATCAGCTGACTCTTAACATATAATTATATAGTCAGGCTCCGACAAAAAAAAAAAAAAAAAAAAAACGGATAGATAACCGGTCACAGCAAAACAGGGGGGGGTCAAGACACCCCCCACCCCCACCCCCACCCCCAAACACCTTTGATTGACCTGACCTCTTTGGTGTGCAAGGGTCTGCAATCCTCGGCCACCAGCACGGCTCAGCTGGGCACCACCTTCGCCATCGCCATCGGCTCGGTGGCGGTGTTCATCGTGCTGGTGGTGGCGGTGGTGATGATGCGGCGTCGCTCCACCAACCGCACCAACGTCACGCACGGCTACGTGGAGGTGGACCCCGCCGCCTCCCCTGAGGAACGCCACGTGGCCAACATGCAGATGAACGGCTACGAGAACCCCACCTACCGCTATTTTGAAGTCCAGACTGCCAAATAAGACGAGACCGCCACCCAGCCTGCCTCCTCCTGTGCTTTTCGGGGGGGCACGCTTCTTTCTTCTTCTTCTTCTTCTTCTTCTGTCCTCCTTACTTACTTACTGTCTGTTCCTTTTTTTCTTTTTTTTCTCTTTCGTCATGCCTAGCCCCTTTTCTGTGGTTTTTTTCGTTTCTTGTTTCGTTAGGAAAGAGGCTGAAAGGACGGGAGAGAAGGTTGGATCTTAACTGGTTTTTTCTATTTTAAAAAAAAAATCAAAGTATTCGGATAGCTTCTGGGGTTTTTTTGTTTTTGGTTGTTTTAAAGCTTAAATTTTAAACTTCCATTTTTAGTGCATGTTAAGTGTTGAAAATCAATTTATGAATATTGAAAGTTAAAAAAAAACAACAAACTTGTAAACCAAACTATTCGGATACGTTTTTTGTGTAACGCCGTAACTTTTAAGATTGTTTTTTTAATGTCTGCAAATGTTGGCGGTCAAAAGTTGTTTGCTTTTTTTTTTCTTTTTTTTTTCATAAATCAAATCATTCTGATAGATTTTGTAAAGCTAGGCCACCTTTTGGTGCATGGAAATATGGAAGGTTTACAATAGCATGTGATACTGTGAATCAAAAAAGGCTTTTTTAGGTGTTTTACATTTTGTGTGAACATTCTTACAGTTTGGAAATCACGTGATGGGTACAGAGGAAACTTGAATGAAGGTCAACAGACTGTGTGATATGAAACAAAACTGCTCAGAAAGTTTTGTTAGACAAATTGTTAATGAACTGAATATTGTTGGTTCTTTTTACTTTTTAGCACTTTCTTTTTTGTTGTTGTTTTTTACTTAACGCAGGATACAGTTTGGAGCATGTACTTACGACAAGATCAAAGAGTAAGGGGTTTTGGTTTTTTTAGAATTCTGAATTCTGTTCTTACAAGCCCAGTGATTTGGGTTATTATGTTTGTTCTATTATTTGGAAGATTTTTGTTTTTCTTTTCGACCTTTTTTTTTGGTGGGTTATTTTTTTTTATTTTTTTTTACCACTTTTGGGTCAGAGAACGTTGTTTCTTTGAATCTCAGTTTTTTATATATCTCCACACTGTTCATTCACTCTTCCTTTATGTCTGGCTGTCACTGTCTCTCTCTGTCTCTCCCTCTTTCTCTTCAGACATGTGTTCACTAAGATATTTTCTCTTGAATTTTTATACAAAGTTAGTATTAGCTGATTCGATTCTGCTTTACATCTTTTCAGGGAAATCTTTTTAATCAAATTACTGCCTACTGATTTCTCGTTGCTTTTTTTTATATTCTTAGGTTTGTTGTTCCATTTGGTAAATGTGCTAGCGAATTTTTGCAGCAGTTTTCGCATTTGATACAGTCAGGATTTCCTTCTGTAGCGTGCTGAAGAGAAAACCACTGCCAAGTGTCGTGTACACAGAAAAAAGGAAAGACGGTTGTCAGTGTGAACACTGTCCAGTTATGTCGGTACATGCTGCCAACAGAAAACCAAAATATGATGTTTGACATTTAGAAATCTGAACTATTATTATCTTGTGATGAATACAGCCAAGTTTTGTTGGATTCTGTTGTGCGAAAAGAAAGCCAAAGTATGATTTTTGAGTTCTGAATTGTTCTAACCGCTTAAGAGCGAGGAAGGAGACCGGTTTTGGAGGAGAAGAAAACTAACTGCCAGGTGAACATGACTGGAAAAAAACAAACACAAACCCATAGAAATAATATTTCACCGAGTCACTGATCACAGTCTTGGAATGGCGGTCAAGAAGTTGGTTAATTGATGTTTTGGTCATTTTTGTTTGGTTGTTTTTGGTTTTTGAATTTTACAAGATGACCACCCACCACCCTGTTTGTACATAATTTGATGTCTTTATTCTTTTCATTATTATTATTTTTTAAAAAGATATGTTATGTTGCAGTTTCAGTTCAAGTTACGGCATTTATGAAATGTAAACATTGATATGTATATCGATAAATGTATGGTCATTTAGTCATTACCCTTCTCCCTATCATCTGCACAGTTTTCATCCCCCCCCCCCTTTCCCCCTCTTGTCTTTTTCAAGAAAAAAAAAAAACCTGTCGCTCAATATAAAGTCTTTTATCATGATGTTTGTCGTTCTGAAGCAAAATGTGACATTTGTGAATCAAATCGGCAGCCTGGAAAGAACATTGCGCAAATCAGATGTTGGTGGTTTTTGAAAAAATTGCCTAAAAATGGAGGAAGCCTGGTGATTGACTTAGGCACTTTTCCCAAGCCGTCAGCAGTAGAGACTGACCTCTTGCCAGGCTGTCAGCAAAACGATACTTGGCTGTTGTACAAGGTAGGGGTTCTAGCAGAAAGATTGCTGTTTGTGTCTCCTTGTATCAGCTTGAAGTTGTCACCCCCTTTTCTTTTCTTTGGCCGTGGAGGAGCTTGCACCCTCACCTAGATATTTGAAATGCCGTCTAGTTTTCCATTGCCCCCCCCCCCCCCCCCCCCCCCCCTTCTGTCTCTCTCTCTCTGACTCTGTTTCATTCCAGCACTGATAATTACAGAAGAATGTTGTAGAGTTTCTGGACACCACCACATGGAGTTTTCATTCCTTCCTTGTATGCTGAGGATCATTTTGGAATTTGTAGTGGATGTCATGGTGTACCCACGGTATTTATACATACTACGTACGTACATTACCTAACCTCACCTAACCTCACCCTCCATGCTGTCGTTTGGTTAGCTGGTCTTACTTCCGTATAAAGTTGGGGAGTTTTGGCAGGGGTAGATATATATATATATATATAAAAAATATATTTATGTATGTATGTATGTATCTCCGTGTAGCTGTTATGTATCGGTTTTCATCAGTTTACTCAAGCTCATGGAATATCACATTAACGCGTGTCATTATCACTGTTGGAACGTGTGCCGGCTTTTCATAACAGCACCTATCATAACAGCACTCATCATATTGTCTTCTTCTTTTTTTTCCCTTCAGAAAAATAATATGTATCATTTGATATTAGCCAATTCCCAAGACTTTTTAAATAATTTTTTTTGGGGGGGGAGGGGGAGTAAGCAAGCGGCCAATTGGTCCTACTCTTGAGTTGTGCTGTCATATAGCAGATTGTGTTTGCAGTGTTGTGTTGTAGGTAGGTTACACTAGAGGCTGATCAAGGCTGCTGAATAAAAGAGTGAGGGAGCTTTGGTGCCAGGGGAGGGGAGGGGTGGGGGGGGGGGGGGGTGGATGTTTGGAGTCCAGCAACTTACACACCCGGGGCGCTGAAAGGGCTGTGTAGACTTTGCCAAAGACGCATGTAGAAATCCCAGACAGTGCGTGATGGTGCGCGGGGTGGAATGAAGAAAAGAAGCCACCTTGAAGGGCAGTGGGGGGGGGGGGGGGGGGGGAAAGACAGCAGAGCTGGTGGTGCTGAAGGTTGTCAGGGTACTGGTGAATGGGGTTGTGACTCTGTATCGAGAAAGAAAGGAAGCATATACATCAATATCCATTATGTCTTTTCGAAAGGTTGTATACACTATTACCAAAGAAACATTGACAGAGCTCTCTCTCTCTTTCTCTCTCTGAAAGGGATCCTAAATATATATATATTTTTTTAAATCAAACCTAGAGACCCAGTAACAGTGCACAGTTAACAGACTGAAAGAGAACCTGATGGAGTTTTGTTGTAATTATTCAGAGTCATGGGAGCAGCTGAAATATAGACACCAGTCAAGAAAACACAAGTCTGGATGTAGTTCTTGGTGTAAAGAGTAATAGAGCAGTGGTAGCTGTAACCCAGAAATTGTCGGGTAGAAATGGGGTTCTGGTAATACATGCACAAAGAAGTGTAATAAATACAATTTGGGTGACATCTATTCTTTCACCAAAAAAAGGAAACCAAAATTGAGCTTTACAAGAGTGATGTATTCATTCAGCAAAAAAATTAAACGCATACATTTTGTTTTTAAAGAGTCATAATTCATTACGCTAATGTCCAGATCTTCTGTGACAAAAAAAAAGGATGTGGGAAAAATTTTTGAAATTTCTAGCTTTATTTTTAAAAATGGAAAAAAAAAATCATGGTTTCTGAAGAGTAATATGTCTGTTATCTATTTTATGCTACTATTACCAAAAAATGATAATGATGGTGATAATTTTTTGCACTTGCAAACAGCAAGGTATACTTGACTTTCAGTCACAGTGGAAGAAAAACAACAACTCTACAGTAATTTGATTTCTGGGGTGCGTTGTTTATTTTTTTTAGAGAAATCTCAGACATGTTTAGGTATGTTTAAATTTTTCAAAGAAAAAAAGAAAAGGAGATGAGCTTGAATACCGGGTCGGTAATGTCGGAAATCAGCTTGAGCTTATTGAGAACGGAGCTAGTGAATCAGACAATCTTTAGAAATCATTGTTATTTTTATTTGGACAGCAAGGACTCATTCCATAGCGTAGCCTGAAAACATGGCTTAGTTTGTACTGTACAGCAGATCGTGTTTTTACCTTTCATCTTTAGCCAGGCGTGGAAATGGCTCTCCAGTGTTCTGTTGTGTTCTGTTGTGTGGGGGGTCTGTAGCACTCACGCCATCATCATGGAGGGAGGGTCAGTGATGTATTTTGGACCTATCTGTAGTGCTGGTCTTTTGTCCTTTCAGTCACGACGTCATTGCATCGCCGCTGTCTGTTTAAGTTGTTGTCGTCGTCGTCTTCATCTGCTGTGTTGTGGACATTGTATCAACAGACTGATTTGTAGTCAATAAAAGCCATTTCCACCTACCTGTGTGTGTCTGTGTGTGTCGTGTGTGAAGGTAGTGTGTGCGTGTGTATGTAGAAGGGAGGAAGTGTGTGTGCGCGTGTCTCAAAGTTGAACTCAGGTCAAAGTCAAACTTTTATTTTCAGATGGTACTTTGAATAAGCAGTGCAACTGCTTATTTTTATTCTGCCTCATCTTCTATGTCCCCATCCTCCCCATCCTGCTGTTCCCACGCCGCTCATTTCATTGCCCCTGCCACAGCCATACCCAGGTTCACTATGTCATGTTCTCAGTGTCAGAAGTCCACAGGGGCCCATCAATAGCAGGCCACCATGGGGCCACCAGCCAGAGGGGCCGCTGGGTCACTTTGATGGTGTTCAATGGTGCCTGTCCTGAGCTAACATATGCAGGACACCACCTGCTAAGCCCCTTACTAACGACAGTATTAGCTCAGTCATGGAGCCAGACTGAGTGAGTTGCCCACCTGAGGTGGCAACCACAATGTCTCTCCAACAACTGTTCCCCCATGAACCCAACCCCAAAGGCTTTGACACAAACTCAACACAGGCACAGAAGCCTATGGAGAAAACAAATCTGAGGTCACCATGAGACCAGAGTAACTACAACCACCGAATGAGAGGTAATTTCTTTTATTGCATGATAATAATAATGAGGATGCTGCTGCTGTGGAAGTGCATCAGCTTTGAGACTACTTGACAGGGTTGTACTCTATGCTTACGATCATATATATCCCGGTGTCAGCCAGCCCAAGAGATACAGACACCTGCATGTTGGTTCAGTAATTTGAGCAACACTCAATTTGCATCCATAAATGGAGCTATTACTCTTGTGGGGCTTGATCGCACCTTCAGTCTGAAATCCAAGGCATATGCACTGCACCTCACAGCGGGCGCTATTCTAAAAAAAAAAATCATATATGCATGTATAAGAATAAAAACCTGAAATAAAAAGCCTATTGGCCAAACAAATCGAACAACATTTAAAAACAATACTCCCACCAAAAAAATTACAAAAACAAATAGAAAAAACAAGCCTACGGACGGACACACACACACACACACACATAAAAATGATCTACATTACTAAGAACATATCGAATAAAAAAAAAAATCAATTCCCATTTAAATTACTGCCAATGACAATTATAGACGTGTGGGAAAGCCTATCTCTCCAAACAAATTCCAGAACTCGTGATCTTGACAATCTGGATGGAAAAATATTGAAACTTTCTGGTCCAGTTATAGTTGAAACACTGACATATTTATTTAACTTGGGCATAGAGAAAAACAACTTTCCTCTCGTATTTAAAAGGGCAAAAGTCATACCAGTCCACAAATCTGGAGATTCTCCTTGTCTTCAAATTACAGACCAATTTCAATCCTATCTGTCTTGTCTAGACCCATTGGAAAACATATCCAAAAATCTTTATATTCATACTTTGTAAACAACAATCTAATAAATGAAGATCAGTCTGGTTTTCGTAAAAAACTATTCCTGTCACACAGCTCTAACTCGACTTACTGACAGTTTCTTATACAACATAAATGAAAATAAGTATACAGGTCTAATTTTTGTTGACTTTGAAAAAGCATTTGATGTAATTAATCCTCCTTGCTATTGTGTAAACTTTACCTGTATAAACTAACACCAGATAATATAATCAATCTTAATCTTTAAAAAAAAAAAAATTGTTGGATAGGCAGCAGCTGGTACCTGCAAATTATTAAACATCAGAACTAGTATCTATCTATTTATTTATTTCTCTATTTATTTATTCTTCTATATTGAGGATAATGGAATAAGCACTCATGTGCTTTTTTTCATCCAGTCCCCATGTGTATGCAGTTTTGTAAATCTTGTCATCTGTTCCCACTGGCACACGATGGCCTACTCTTACGAATAGCAGAACAGGATTTAACATGTGGGCAAGATGTTCTGCGTGGGCGGGCTTGTTTAAAGTCTCATTCAAAGACTTTTGGGAGGAGTGGAGTCAGCTCTGATGTTAACTCCAGGGGAAAAATCCCCTCAAGGGGAATCGAACCTGGGTCTCAAATTGCAAGCACAATGTTCTGACCACTAGGCAATCCCGTCCCCCCTATCTATCAAACATGGAGTACCACAAGGATCAATATTGGGTCCTCCTATTGTTTTCCATATATGTAAATGACTTGCCCTCATTTCTAAATTAATGTAACTGTGAAATATGACACATCCCTCTATTATAGTGATTATAACCCCCACAGACTGACACTCAAACTTCAAAACAATATTGACAGATTAATTACTTGGACTCAGTTAAGTCATAAGTCCTTGAATGCACCAAAAACTAAGTGTATGTACCTACTAGCAAGACAAAAGGGACAAAAAATGAAAAATAAATTCCAACCTCTGTTGATAGATCAAAAAAGTTATTGAAGAAGTTGACTCACACAAAATTTCTTGCTAATAAGGTACTTCAGTTATCAAGAATAAAACACTTTCTAGACAATCATTCACCAAACTCTTTTTTTGTGGCCATATCTTACCAATAGTTGACTATGCTTCATCTCTTTGGGACAGCTGCAATAACAATGAATTTAAAAATTCATTCATTGATTAAATATAAAAGAGCACTAAAACTTGTCCTATTAAAATCAAGTTCCCTAACCATCAACGATTACAAGCAAACAAATATTCTTACATTCCAAAACAGACTTTATTTCAATAAAGCTCTATTTGTACAGAAAGTTGTCAATGGAAATGCCCCTCCCAAGATTACCAATAGATTCAAAATTAATGAGCACAGGCATAACCATCTACTAACATTTCTCAGACCCAGAAATGATCTTTACAAAACAATCTCTTCTATTCATGTAGTGATTTATGGAACAAGCTCCCAAAAAGTTTAAAATGTATCAAAAGCAAAAATCAGTTCAAGAATTCAGTTGAAAAACCACTTCATGCCTTGATGCAAAATTGTTTAAGAACTAATCATGAATCCAATCAGCCATATTCAGATAATATTAAATATATTGGCACTCTCTGCTCCCCCTAAAAATCTTTCAGGTATGATTTATTGTGACTGAAAATGTTACACTTTGCATGCTATATTTGTATGTGGAAGAGGGGAGAGGGTTTTTTTTTTCATGAAAGCCTATAAGTGATGTATGTAAACATGGGACAATTTGCAAATTTAAATACAATGGAAAAGGAGAAAACAAAATGACTGACCTGATGGCTAGATTGGTGACTTTTCATGATTTTTTTCTTACCATGTTCAAAAGGTTCAACATGAAGGTTTTTTAAATTTATTTTATTTTATTGTCATTATTGGTGGGATTAATAGCACTATTAAATTTATATTGTTTTGGTTAGTGGTTAAGGCCTTTTTTTTTTGTTTTATTGGGGGTTTTGACATAAGGGTTTTTATTTATTAGTATAATAATTTTTCACTCTATAACTGTGTCTGCTATCTGTGTTTTTCCCCCTTCCCCTCTGTTCCAACCTTATTTTTTGTTTAGTGTTGTGGGGTTTTTTTTCAGGTTTTTTTTTTTCAGTGGTGATAGGTATTATCATATTGTATCATTATTGTGGGGTAGGGTTTTTTGTTTTTGCTGGGTATTTTCTTTATTTTATTTTTGATATTGTCCCTCCTTTTATTTATAAAATATGAATTGAAAGTATGGAGATATTGAAACCTGATATAAAGGGTTTGATTGACATTTTTTTCACTTTAAATAATGATATTTGTGGTAATTGTAACTGATGCAATTTGTTTGTTTAAACACTTTATGATTTTTTTAAAGCTCTAAATGTGTGCCAGGGGTATATACATTCTCCTGTGGCGAGCCTACACACCTGTGGGTTGTTTTTTTTTTTAATGAGTGTTAAATAATGGTATTGGTGATCCTGTAGCTGATACAAGTTGTTTGACACTAAGATTTTTTAAACTTTAAATGTGTGCATGCAGGTATGAGCATACCTGCTGTGTGGGCTGCCTGTGTGTGTGTGTATGTGTGTGTGACTTTTGAGTGGTTTTTTGTTTTGTTTTTGTTGCTGCTTGTATGATCTATAGGCAGATTTTATTTTGGCTACATTGGTGACATTTTTTCCTGCATTAAAAAAAAAAAAAAACCCAGTTCAGTAGCTTTCAGCATGAAGGGTTTTACAAATTTATTGTATTACTTTTATTAATGGGACTATAAGCATTATTAAATGTATATTGTTTTGGTTAGCAGTTAAGGCCTTTTTTGTTTTTGATATGTCTAGGGTTTTTTTTTTTTTTTTTTTATCTATCAATAAAATCAAATTTCATTATTATAATTTTTCTGTTTGCTGTTTGTGTTTCCCCCCTTCCTCCTTGATACCCCCTCTCCATGTTCCCACCCCCTCCTTTTTTTTGGTTTTGTTTGTTGTTGTTGTTTGTTTGTTTGTTAATTTTATGTTATTTTCTCTCAGTGGTGATGGGTATTATCCTATTGTATTGTTGGTTTGTAGTTGGGTTGTTTTTTTTTTGACTTTTGATATTTTCCTTCTTTTTAAAATATAAAGTGTGAATTGAACTAGGAGATATTGTAACCTGACATAATTTGTTTGATTCACATTTCATGAATTTTTTAATTTTTTTTTTATTATAAGTCTTAAATAATGGTATTGGTGATATTGTAGCTGGTATGTTGTTTGACACTAAGATCTTTAAAACTTTATATATGTGCATGACCCTACAGAGTGAAGTGTGGGCCAGGGCACCTGTATGTTATGTGACTTTTGAGTAGTTTTTTTGTTTGTTTTTGTTGTTGTTTGTTGCTTGTATTATCTATAGGCAGATTTTATTTTAAGGCTGTTGAAATCATGTCAGTTAATTAATGTTGGTGAAAACGGGTTTTTTGTTTATTTTGTTTTTGTTTTTTGTTGTTTGTTTTTCCTTAGAAGGCTTGATGGGGAAAAAAAAAGCAAATCAATGCTTATTCTATGTACCATCTGGAAATAAAAATTCGACTTTGACTTGACTTTCACACCCACACCCACACAAAAGGACAAGAATGCTTATCCCATTATCATGGATAGAAAAGAATAAAATCACACACACACACACACACACACACACACACACACACACACACACACACACACACACACACATCACAGAGTGAAAAAAAACTTTTCCTCCATTTTATTTCATTTCACGGGAGTATAAACACATATCTGCATTAATCACACACTAATCAGCTCGAAAAGGAACAAAAAAACCCCCAAAACAATGGACAATCATAGTAATACACATCGAGTACAATCATATAATCATCAATACCAGGGACACAACAATAAAACCCCAAAATTAAGACAGCAGACCTGCACACCTACCTACCTAGTCATATCATCAACCTGGTCATATTCAGGCTGGATTTACTATCAACACAGGCATGACCGACGCTCAATGACTTGACTACTCCCTTTAAATCTTTTTTTCAGTGTTCAGTTTGTCTTGTTTTGCATAATTAATTTCGCAATTTGATGGCAATTTGACGACCCGGGTTCGAATCCCGTTTGAGGGATTTTTTCCCCTGGAGTTAACTAACATCAGTGCTGACTCCACTCTCCCCAAAAGTCCTTCGGATGAGACTATAAACGGAGGCCCCGTGTGTGAACCACGCAGAACATTTTGCATACACGTTAAAACCTGTTCTGCTTTTTTTTTTGTAAGAGTAGGCCATTGTATGCGGTGGGAACAGATGGCAAGATTTACAAAACTGCATACACACGGGACTGGATGTAGAAAAGCACATAGAGTGCTTATTCCATTATCCTCGATATAAAAGAATAAATAAAAAATAACATAAAAAAAGATGTAGAAAAGCACACGAGTCCTTATTCCATTATCCTCGATATAAAAAATAATAATAATAATAAATAAATAAATAAATAAAATCGTTATAAGAGTTATCAGGGCACAACACCACATTTTTTTTTCAGGCAGTGTACTTAAGCAACTTGAACCAAGAAAAGCCCATCTCTCTCTCTCTCTGTGGTGGTGTGATGCTGCAAGGCAAACACACACACACACACACACACACACACACACACACACACACACACACACACACACACACACACACACACACACACAACACACAGCCTGTTAAGCGCCAAACAGTGAACTGTGATGGTCAGAGCTGACTGACTAATGCTGTCTCATGACATCTGCCTGGTGGTCATGCAATGTGGTTGCAGTGCTGCCCTTCCACCAAAACTGCCATTTGCTGACGGTAGGATATCAAAACGACAAGGAGAAATGAGTGATTAAGTTAATAAGCAGAAAGGAGCTCTGTCAGAGTTACTGTTGACATAGGCGGATCGGTGGTCTAGGTGGTAACGCGCCTTGACTAGAAAGCACAAAGTCTGGGTCGGGGAGTGTGCGGTGGTTCGTACCCCCGTTTTGGACCCAAAACTTTTCCCCCATCCATTAGACCCTGAGTGGTGGTTCTGGGCACTAGTCTTTCGATGAGACAATAAACCGAGGTCCCATGTGTTACACATCACTATTTAGCGCACGTAAAAGAACCCACGGCAACAAGGGGGTTGACCCTGGTAAAATGCTGTAGAAAAAAGCCACTCTGATAGGGAAACAAAATGAATACAGCTGCAGACAGGAAAAACAAAACCAAAAAGCATGGGTAGGCGCTGCACTTGTGGTGACGCGCTCTCCCCGGGGAGAGCAGCCCGAATTTCATGCAGAGAAATCTGCTTTGATATAAAGTGGCACAAAATACAAACAGGTAGTAGTCCTCTACAGCCCACTCACTTCCCAGTGAAAAGTGAATCCGCCCCACTGGTTAGGCTACGCGATTGCAGCGCTGCCCTCCCCCAATACTGCATGCATCCTCTAGAAACAGATGACAAGATTTACAAAACTGCATACACACGGGGACTGGATGTAAAAAAAAAGCACATGGGTGCTAGCTTACTCCACTATCCCCGATATCAAAAAGAATAAAAGATGAAAACAGAATATGATGCAAAATAAGGAGACATGACTGATGACTGATTCAGCAGAAAGGAGACACAGGCAGTCAGTCCTCTTAACAATCCTCTTACTTCACAGTGAAAAGCGTTCTGTTCAGAGTGAGGAGAGCGGCAACAAGACTGCTTCTGCCTGCACTCTCCAGCAATGAACAACGAACACATAATATTTATATGCCGGCATACAATGAGCCTTTCTTTGTTCCTCTACACCAACCGAAAAGTGATGACCTGAAGAAGGTTCATCAGAAGTGACCTTTCACCTAAACTCAGATGTCCAAACTGCAGATGATGGGCAGTGGGCAAGACATTTCGTCATTCAATACCAGATGCAAAAAAATACTAATTCACCAGAGAGTGCCAATTTAACGACAGACTCATGGTTGAAAGGATGACGTGAGCGTCTGAACCATTCGTGCTTTAGGGTCTGTTGCAGTGAAATGTTCTGTTCCCACATGACAGTAATCAAATAATGCTCTTAGTGACCATACATGGCCAGTTTCACCTTCCTTCTCCCCACAGGCTACTTTCCCCCTTAATTAAAGAACACAGGTAGCACACAGCTGCCACTTTACACACAGGCTACATCCAGAGTGCCCACAATTGAGATCTGGATGGGAATCCTAACACTTTCAAAAGCAAGGCAGTGTTTTTGACTTTGCCACAGAGGGCCAATTTAACACAGACCAAAAAAAACACACCCAGTTTAGTGCTTTGTGCAAAATAGTGACATGCAGTGATGAGAGTGATGAGGAAAGTTGAATTTGATTGTTAATAATGTGTGGTCACAGAGTATCTATCTTTTGTGTCAATCGTTTAGAATATAGAGGGTATCATATTAAGTGAAATGAACATTATTTTGTCTTAACAACAACCACCCCACCCCCACACAAACTTTTAAGTGAAAAATGTGCAGCATCTGGTTTTACACTCATAAAACTTTGGGGGGTAAGCAGGTATGGGTATGAAGTAAAAGCTCCACTATAAGGTACCAGCAATGATTGACAAGTTTCCAAAAAACATGGGGCTGTCGATGAGTTGTATGAAGACAGTTGTTTTGATTGAATTCAACAGTGAACAGAAGGGAAGATGAATTCATTCAGACTCCAATGTGCACACTGTTTCTGTGACACTCTTGTTCAATGTGACAGTCAACTATTGCCCTGTGCTTCTTACTCTTGCTCTGAAAAAAAAGAAAAAAGACTGGCTACAGTATTATTCAGCGCTCACAACCTTATTGGGCTGTCAACATACATGAATAAACAAAGGAATCTTTCTAATAACATTCCACCTAAAAAAGCAAAAAGCACAACAACCCCCACAAAAAAAAAAAAAAAAACCAACAGAAAAATAAATCTGTTCTTCCAAACATTTATATGACACAAACAAGCACCTCTGCCATGTAATATTTTACAGTATCACACACACACACACACACGAAAAATACATAAGACGATAATTATATGGAATGTCATTCAACTTAATATTTTGTTCTTCAGATGCAACAGATTAAAGAGAAGCTTATGTTCTGTTCTACAACATGAACAGATATGATCACTGATAGTAATAATACCTTTCAGAAATAATCTCATGTGAAGCAACACTCTCTTGGGATACACATCAAAGAAATGTCTTCTGTTTTATTACTTAGTTTCAGACAGAACCAACACATACATGCATGCATAAATACTCACATACGAACACAAAAATGTTAAAAAGGTGTTCCCATAACCTATGCAGTCACTGGGAGTAAGGCATCAGAGACCTCAGCTTCTCTAAGGGCCACCATATTGAGGGCGGTGGCACCCATCTCCTCTCCCTCGCTGCTTTGCCTCCCCTGACTCTAAAGAGGACAGGTTGCACCCATTTAATCTGGGTGAACTGGGGGACTGTACTGAAGCTAAGGTGCATGAAAATTGCAACCATACTCATTGCTGCTTAAACTTAGCATGGGGAGAGCGATACCCGTCCCCTTGAATATGTATACATGTATAAAAAAATACACACAACTACCCACAAGCATTTATACACACATCACAGGATTCTACAGTTATCTGCTTGGACCAAGTACTCACAAAATGGTTAACTTTACATACCACACAAATCCTCACACAATTATTTCAATTCCCAAACTGAAATGCTAAACACAATCTTGCAAATCAACAGTGCATTGCCATTACACACACACACACACACACACACACACAAAACACACACACACACACTACATTAAAAGAAAACCCCAAACAAACACACACATACACACACACACACACACACATAACTATCACTGCGTGCGCACAGCAAACCCACACAACACAACACACACAACATAACACACACACACCACACACACACACACACACACACACACACACACAATTTTGCACAAAACCCAAAGTATCATCATCATCTTTTACCTAACCATTCTCCTGGCTGAATCATACTTCACTCATTATCACATCATCAACATCACATCATCATCATATGAACAGAATGCTCACCACCCATCACTTATTGTGATGATCCATCAATCACCTTAATTAAATATCACCGTCACCGATCCATCACCATCACCACTGTATGGCTATTACCACTTGCCATCCTATTTCCCTGATCCCCACCATGATTTCTCATTACAATTTTATCCTTCCTGCATCCTCTTTCACTGGATCATCTCTCCTCCAACGGCAGTGAAACCCAGTCCTCACAAAGCAAAACTAGGGACACATCTATCTCTACTTCAGGATGAAAACCAACAAAACACACGCGCGCTTGCGCACGCACATGCACGCACACACAACACACACACACACACACACAGTTAAATCCTGTTCCGCTTTTTTTTGAAAGTGTAGGCCACTGTGTGCCGGTGGGAACGGATGACAAAAATTTACAAAACTGCACAAACACACAGGACTGGATGTAAAAAAAAAAATTTAAAAAAAGCACATGAGTAGTTATTCCATTATCTTCGACATAAAATAAAAAAAAACACACACACACACACAAAAGCAGAAACACCGCCCCCTCCCCCACCCACCCCCCCAAAATAATAATTAATTACCTGCAAACAGTTAATTAACAATGTCCAACAAACAATAAGATAGGTCCATGCCTACTTTTAAACCCCTCCCCCCCCCCCCCCCCAACAATAATGAACCATCATTTGCGACAAATTACTGATATAGGTCTACAGCCAATATTAAAATACATATAACAGACATCAACGTTATATATGATTATGTAAAGTTAACTTTTTAATGAACAATTCATGTACAGACTTATAAAGATTCAAAGATATACACACAAATCACTTAAATAAACACCAAAAAATTGTCCATCAATCAATCAAATAAAAACCAGGTTTGGATCAGAGTAGAATACACCAGTAGAGAGAGAGACAGACTGACGAATAATATACATCACCACAGGCCCGCTTTTTGTTTTCAAACCTGTTCATTCCATTGCACGCACTGTGAATGCATATACACAGGGACTGGATGTAAAAATTATTTTTTTTAAAGCACATGAGTGCTTATTCCATTAGCAGGCATTAGGAGAGAGTAGGTGCAGAAACTATCCTGACCTTCTCACTTCACGGTACAAAAAAAACACACACAAAAACCACCAAAGAAAAAGTTCCTCATTGACAAAAAAACACTGCAGAATGGACATCCTTGTGCATGCCATGCCAGCACCTACAACCTCACTGCACTGCCTGGTCAAACAATCCACATCAGAAGCAAACACAGAAAACTGGAGAAAACAGACCAAAAAAAAAAAAAAAAAAAAAGTCACCCCTCCACTGTGACCAGAAGCGGACACCTGTTCCCCATGAAACAAAAGACCAGACCACTCTTCAACGACAGCTGGGAAGAAGACAGCAGCCAGGAAATGGGAAACGCAGGGTGGCTGGTGAGGCCGATACAACAGCCAGTCCTTCGCCAAACAGTTGGGTTCATCCCCACGCACACTTTCTTTCTCTCCACAAAATGCGCAAACATACAACAACGGTCACCACGCCGATTCTTTCTCTCGATACTGACCAAACCAGGTAAGATAATAAAAAATAACATTTATTTTCAAACACTCACTTACTTCAACAGATTCCAATAACTTTTTTTTTTAAAAAGGAGTGACTGGAGGTAATTTCCCAAAATGTAATACTCTCCATTTGGCACAAGTTAGAAAATGCTGTCCCAGAGGAAAAAAAGAGTGTTAGAGAAGATAAGCCGACGTCGTCATGTTCTCTGATGGTGTCTTTGTCAAACGCTTCAAGTCTGTTTTGGGGAGTCAATGTAATGGTAAAATAAATCATGGCTATGAGCTGATTGGATTTGAATACTATGGTCTATACTCCTACAGTGTTATAGCTTGACATCATGATGTTGTTGCTGTTACGTTATTGATTGGCGCATGACTGACACGAGCATGTACAACTGTCTAGACTTTTGCCGTCACATTTTGTTCCTTTCTTCAGCTTGCAACACCCTTGGGGTCAGACCTAAAACAAAAACTTGGAAACTGTTTAACAGTATTAACCTATCCCTGTCTGTAAAGCAATGACCTCCAGTGAAAAAGGGGGGGGGGGGGGGGATACACCACCGGGAAAAGAAAAGAAACGGCTTACTTTTATCTCCAATTGTGAACTTTTTTTTTTTTAAACCATGTTTTTCCCTGAAAAAAAAACCCCAACAACTTAGAAGAGTGATAAATTGGAGAGGTAGCCCTTTGTAAAGTATGAACGCCCTTCTCCATGAACCGTGAATGAATAAATGAAGGAAGGTACAATTTAGAAAGCACATAGAAATCTCCACAACCACAAGGAGAGCTAATGGAAGAATATTCCTCCCCCCCCCCCCCCCCCCCCCCCCCCCCCAAAAAAAAAAAAAAGTCCTCCATTGAGTCCCACCATACTTTACCATGTCTGACTCCTGCATTCTTTTCATTTCTGTCTAAGCCAGAACTGGAGGACATCAGTCAGCCCCAAATCTACCCTCCTGAATGGGGGAAGAATGGGAAAGGAAAGGAAGGGAAAGGAAGGGAAAGGAAGGTAGGACAACAGGACTCCAGAGTGTGTGATTTGACAGGACACATGTTGGCAGTGGTGCAGCTGAGATGAATACAAGTAGTTTGACCTTACCCGGGATAAACTCAGCGTCCTTATACATGCATGCACGCACCACCGACACACACCACACACACACACACACACACACACACACACACACACACACACACACACACAGAGGCGAAGAGTAGGCCACTGTGTGGCGGTGGGAACTAAATGACAAAAATTGACAAAATTGCGTACACATGGGGGACTGGATGTAAAGAAGCACACGAGTGCTTATTCCATTATCCTCAAAATAAAAGAGGAAAAAGACAAAAAGGCGCACACACGCGCATGCATGGATAGATATGATGCTCATCTGTTACAGCCAACGAAACTCACACAAGCATGACAGCATCTTTCTTTGCAACAGTAATCATGCTCAAGACAGATAACTGAAAAGATTTTTCACAAATACCAAGATAAACGTCTTGACAACCCGCCCCCTACACACACGCACACACAGACAACACACACACACACACAGACATACACACACACACCAAACATACCCCACATCCTAAAACAAAGAATAAAAGATGTTAAGACAAACCACTTAAGCAAACAATCACAGAACACTGATAATATGCAGGTGTAAACATGTTTGACAACATTCCCCCCCCCCCCCCAACCTCCAAAAATATGACAGAATCTTCACGTAAATAATAATAAAAACAATTTTTAAACCCAACCAACCTGCTCATAATCAGCAAAAAACCAAATCAACAACGCATGCATGCTAAATCTTTTAGTACCAAATCCAAGGTTATGACAGACAATTATAACAACACATGTTTTGACCCAACACACTATCAGACAATATATTAAAACACAGCATGTTTTGACCCAACACACTATCAGACAATATATTAAAACACAGCATGTTTTGACCCAACACACCACTATCAGACAATATAAAACACAGCATGTTTAGACCAACGCACTGTCATTTAGTATCAGATTAGGACAAAGAAGTATAAAAGCAGCTGTGGACAGGGGGACGGGCTACAGGGCCACTCTTCAGGGAAGCCAACAGAACAGGACAGATCTTCTCACCCACCCACCACCCTTAACCCTCTTGCATTCGATTCTCTGAACACAAACTGCCCCTAGATTTCGCATTCCATCACAAAATCAGATCAGGCACACATGCTGGCTGACCTTTCTCCTCCTTCTAAGTACATGTATACCAGCAGCTATAATCGCTTCCAGACTCTCAGCAAAGTCTGTTTCTCTAGCCTGACAGAGCTTTGACATGTGGTAGCAATTAGTGATGGTCACAGTGTGATGGAAATCTACTGTGTGTAATAAATCCTGGGAAATCCCAGTTCGGGATTGATGGGGGCAATTATTCAATCCTGGCAAATCCTGGTTCTGGGACTAAGAGGGTTAATTTAATAATCAAGGGGAGGGGGGGGGGGGGGGGGGGGGGGGGGGGGGGGGGCCCTTTCCTGCACTGGGGGAGAGCAACCTTCCAACAACAGGGACATGAAACCAACTCCAACCAACGCCACAAACACACACCTTTTCTTTTTTTTTCTTTCTTTTTTTTTTGTTTTTTGTTTTCTTGTTCCTTGACTACAGCTCCGAGGTTCACCAACGGTGACATTTTTTTTTTTTTTTTTTTTTTTTTTTTTTTTTTGTATGCAGCCGTTTTTGCCCACCACAAAGGTAAGCTGTATGACGACTTCAGGGAGGGTGTTTGAACACTGTTATATACAAGTGCGCGCACATTTTTTCATCATCATACTTTTTTTTTATGGTCATCCGTTCTTACGAGCACGAATGGCCTGTTCTTCCTTCAAGGTATGTGTGCAAGATGCTCTGTGTGCGTTTTGCACACGGGGCCTTGAGTTGAGAGTCTCCTCTGAAAGAGGGCCAGCTGACAGCCAGCGCAACACTAACTACTAGGCTATCCCCCCCCCCCTCCCCTTCCTCAACCACAACCCCGACTGCTTCCTTCCTCCTCCTCCCTCACTCCAGGAGAGGCGAGGGAGGGAGGGTGAGTGGGGCACTACACTCAAATTTCTCAGGCTGTGGCTATCCACAAGAACAAACCTGAAGGAGCCCACGGCGGTCAGTTTTCCCCACTTTCAGCTCCTCTCAACTGCTAAGGGGGACGGATAGCCTAGTGGTCAGAACATTGCGCTGGCATTTGAAGACCCGGGTTCGAGTCCGGTCGAGGAAATTTCTTCCTGGAGTTAACATCAGTGCTGACTCCACTCTCCCCAAAAGTCCTTCGGATGAGACTTTAAAAACCGAGGCCCCGTGTGCGAACGCACGCAGAACATCTTGCGCACACGTTAAATCCTGTTCCGCTTTTCGTAAGAGTAGGCCATCGTGTTGCCGGTGGGAACAGATGACAAGATTTACAAAACTGCATACACACGGGGACCGGATGAAAAAAAGCACATGATTGCTTATTCCGTTATCCTCGATATAAAAGAATAAATAAATAAATAAGTAATCCATCCCACCCCAGCCTTGCTGGGGCCAGCTGGTGCTATTTATAGCAGGAACTGACCACACTTGGACTAGGTCAAAGGAAAGGGAGCCCTAAAATTTAGCACTCTGGACTGAGTGATGTTGGATTTGTGTGTGCTTGTGAGCCCATCCCTCTCCAGGTGACTTGAGAATAAAAAAAACCAAAAAAAAAACCAAAAACGGTGTGACGAAACTTTCAGCTGCAGCAGCAAATCCCCAGCCAGTGGTCAACCATCGTTAACTTTCAGCATCAGGTACAAAACACAGTAACAAGCTAGTATAAAACCTCATACATAATCAAAAGTGATACAAGATCCACAGCATAATAAATAATGATCATGGGAACACAACACAACAAAACAAAACAAAACAAAAAAGCTCACAATGATGACGAGTCTCTACAACAAGCACCTGTAGCTTTACCTGCATTCTAACCTGAACACGCAAAACAATCCTCACAACTGACCCCAGCAACGCTACTCAAAACCGCACCCGTAAAGTGGATGAAACTCGACTTTGTGGTCCCCAGACTGCCCAATGACCCCACAGCAAACTCACTCTGGGTAAGAGACCGGTCTGACTAAAAAATTAAAAAACCCAAACAAAAAACCCACTTATGACTCTGGTTTCAAAATCTTCAGTTGTACCCCCCCCCCCCCCCCCCCCCCCCCCCGGCCCACTGGACTACGGGACAGGTGAAGGGGAAGGGGGGACGGGATCTGAACCTGTGACTTTCCAGGCAGCAGCCCCAGTGCGCTAACCGCTGCGCCATGACGTTTAGTCATCATCACCCATCTTTCTTCCTCCCTCCCTCAACCTGCCTGAGCAGTCGTTTGAGCGCTGAACTGAAACTCCCATCCAGTGTGTGTGTGTGTGGTTTGGGGGTGTGGGATAGGGTCTCGTGGTTTGAGTGTTGCGCTTGTGATCTGACCAGCAGGGATCCTGCCACCAGGGTGGTGCCCATTTTGGGGGGGATTTTACCCTGGAGTTAACATCAGTACTGACTCCCCCCCCCCCCCCCCCCCCCCCCAACCCCCAAATCTTTCGGATCAGATGATGTAGGAAAAGCATTCTGCGCGCACACATTAAAACCGGTTCCGCCTTTGGGAAGAGTAGGCCACTGCGTGCGGGCAGGAAGGGCTGACAACACTGATTGTTACAAAAACTGCATGCACACACACTGGTGTTGTGTTTAGACAAGCTCCCTGAAGTTGGAATGCAGCCACCTTCATGGCGGGCAGAAAGCGGTCACATAGACACAAAGTTTCACCCTTGGTAAAGCCTCGGAGCTTAAACCCCAGGAACAAAAAAAAAACAACAAAAAAACACCCCCCAAAAACAAAGGAAAAAAACCCAAACAAAACAGAAAACCGAAAAAAAAGAACTAGACTCCCACAATAAGTTTTTTTTTTTTTCCCCCTTTCACAATGTCAACAAATCGGGATGACACAGACAATCCTCTACTCTCCATGAGAACCCTACAGGAGTGGCCGACATAGACAGTGAAAAATGATTCTGCCCGATCACAAAAGAGTATGTGTGACAGGACCGGACAGAACCGGACCGGACCGGACCGGACCGGACCAGACAAGGGCCAACCTCTCTCACAGACGCTCTGAGACACTGGAATGCTCTTTCTTGTCCTTGCCCAGGATAAGACGACAGGCAGCTTACTGACCACACGTCACCACTGCCATGTCATGACACTCAAGTGACACACTGCCACAGTTACAGCATAAAACAGAAAATGACGGCTAACGTTTCTTGCACTGATGATGGGGGTGGGGGGTGGGGGGGGTGGGGGTGGGGGGGTGGGGTTGAGAGGAAACAAAACCCAAAATGTGTCTGTATCATTTCATGTGACAAATCAAGGTCATAGTTTTCCAAATGAATGAAACCCCCCCCCCCCCAAAAACAAAACAAAAAACCCCCAGCTTTCCACAGATTCCTGGAAAAAAAAAAAAAAAAAAAAAAAAAGCAGACAACTCTGACACACTCCTCTTCTCATGGGAGACGACTCCACAAAGTGACAAAAACAGCTGTCGAGCTGAGACAAAAAGCAGACGCAAAACGACGCGGCACTCACGCATTCTCACAGCGGCAGTAGTGCCGCCGCCGCTCACGGTGACAGAACAAGCACAGCAAAAACTGCAACGGCCGAAACAACGACACAGCTCCTAGGTCTGATAATAAATAGCTGGCGGAAACGATTTTTGCAGAACTGCTATGCTTCACATAGAAAACAACAAGCCCAAAAACCACCAATACTGCACCATCCGGTCCGCAGTTCTCTACGAAGAAAAGTACGCCGACAGCCACCGATGAAAGATACAGCTGGCACACGGATTGGTCACAGCCAGGGAAACACGATGATGTGACGACCGCAGGATGAAGGGGGGTGGGTCGAGGGGAGGACCGCAGGAAGACGTGTCAGACGATGTAGGACTGACGCGTGTAGTCGTGACTCGGGGTGGAGGTCAGGTCAAAAGGACACAGCCAGGTCACCGGGTGACCTGCAAGAAAGGCCCCACTCTCAGCTGTCGATGGTTGGTAGCGACATATCAGGGTTTAGTATCAACAACTGGTCACTGGTTGGTAGCGACATATCATGGCTTAGTATCAACAAATGGTCACTGGTAACAACTTATGTTTTAGTATCAACAACTGGTCAACAGTTGGTAGCGACATATCATGTTTTAGTATCAACAACTAGTCACTGGTTGGTAGCGACATATGTTTTAGTATCAACAATTGGTCGATGGTAGCGACATATCGTGTTTTAGTATCAACAATTGGTCAATGGTAGCGAGTTATTGTGTTTTAGTATCAACAATTGGTCAATGGTAGCGACATATCGTGTTTTAGTATCAACAATTGGTCAGCAGTTGGTAGCGACATGTTTTAGTATCAACAACTGGTCAACACCTGGTAACGACATATGTTTTAGTATCAACAATTGGTCACGGGTTGGTAACGACATGTCATGGTTTAGTATCAACAACTGGTCAGCAGTTGGTAGCGACATGTTTTAGTATCAACAACTGGTCAACACCTGGTAACGACAAATGTTTTAGTATCAACAATTGGTCACAGGTTGGTCGTGACATATCATGGTTTAGTATCAACAACTGGTCAGGTCTTCTCTCCACTCTCAGTAGTGTTCTTGGGGGGGATTTTGACTTGCATACAGTTAACATTTGTCATAAACTGCCCATGAAAACACACACACACACACACACACACACACACACACACACACACACACACACACACTCTCTCTCTCTCTTTCTCTCTCACACACACACACACACACACACACACAGAGTTTGCGACAGAACCACCGATATTGCTGAACTGATTGGAGTGGCAGTGTCACTAACATGTCCTTTCTGCCGCAACGCACAACTTCGGCCATACTTTGAATGGCACAGAAGGCATGTCATGTCATGTCACTACTAATTTGACCCAGGGAGCCCAATCACAGGCTTACACCCTAAAGGAATGCTGCCCGGGCCTCACACCTCACTCTACAGTCATCTGCTTGTCTACACCCTGCACACAGCAACCAACATTGTTACCACAACTGTCCAGACAGATTCTGACTTTAGTTAAGACAATCACTCTCTTCTTTTTTTTTTGTTTTGTTTGCTGTGGTTTTGAGTGGGATTAAAAATTTTTTTTTTTTTTTTTTAAATAAATTCTCAACGAGTTCAACAACAACGGCATTTTGCATATGGGGACTATTTGCCCACAAAGTAAACTAAGCCCCACTGGGACTTCAGGGCTGTAATTGTTCACGCAGAGAGAGCATAACCACACCCACACCAGCAAACTCCAGAGCGTTCCACGGCGCACGAATCCAACATCACTCAGTCAAGAGGGCTATGTTCAGTGCACACCCCTTCCTTTTCCCTAGTCCGAGTGTGGTCAGGTAGGTCCTGCTATAAATAGCACTAGCTGCCCCCCTCCCACCCCCCCCCCCCCCATCTGGGTGGAGACAGGAGGGAGTAATTAGCAGCTGAGAGGAGCTGAAAGTGGGGGGGGGGGGGGGACACTGACAGACAGCTGTGTTTCCAGCGTGCTCACCTCTGCCGAAGATTTCCTGACACAGCGCCATTTTGGATTTGGGCTGTCTCCTGGGGCCGTCCTTCTTCACATGCTCCACGGCCGTTTCATCGTTCAGGATGGAGGATACCTGTCACAAAGACGTTGTCTTTTTGTGGTTGTTGTTGTTGTATTTTGTACCACCTTATGTCACGGCAGATTTCTCTGCTGCGTAAAATTCAGGCTGCTCTCTCTTTCTCCCCGGGGAGAGAGAGCGCGTCGCCACAAGTGCAGCGGCGCCTACCCACTTTTTTTTTTTCTTTTTCCTGCATGCAAGTGTATTTGTTTTCCTATCAGAGTGGCTTTTTTTTCTGCAGAATTTTGCCAGGGTCAAGCCCCTTGTTGCCGTGGGTTCTTTTACGTGCGCTAAATAGTGATGCGTAACACACGGGACCTCAGTTTATCATCTCATCTGAAAGACTAGCGCCCAGACCACCACTCAGGGTCTAGTGGATGGGGAAAAAGTTTTGGGTCCAAACAGGGTACGAACCATGTACCAACGCACACTCCGACCCAGACTTTTTGCTTTCTAGGCAAGGTGCGTTACCACCTAGACCACCGACAGATCTCACCGATAGACCACCTAGATCACCATCGATAAACATTGTGATGTTTATATATATAGTTATCCTCAATCCTCATCCAGGTGACATGCTGACTGAGGAGGATGCAGCACAGGAGAAAAGACGGGGTAGCCTTGTGGTCAGAACATTGCGCTCGCAATTTGACGACCCGGGTTCCAGTCCCGTTCGAGGAGATTTTTCCTCTGGAGTTAACAACATCAGTGCTGACTCCACTCCCCCCTCAAAAAGTCTTTCGGATGAGACTATAAACCAAGGCCCCGTGTGCGAACGCATGCAAACATCTTGCGCGCACGTTAAATCCTGTTCCGCTTTTCGTAAGAGTAGGCCATCATGTGCCTGTGGGAACAGATTACAAGATTTACAAAAATGCATACACACGGTGACTGGATGTAAAAAAAAGTACACGAGTGCTTATTCCATTATCCTCGATATAAAAGAATGAAAAAAAAAAGTAAAAGAGACACTCCACCCGTCAGACACATGCAGAAAGAAGCTGGACCATACATACATACATACATACATACACCGCACTGTACAGTCCCAGTCAGGCCACCCAGTCCCATGACACACTCACCTTCCAAACATTTCAATTAAAAAAAAAAAATGTCAGGGTTGAAATATATACCACCACCATGGGGGGAACAGGGGGGGGGGGGGGGGGGGTATAGCCCGGGGGTTAGTGTTGCATTCATGATCTGGTGGCCCGAGTTTGAGCCACTAACGAGGCCCCAGTTTAATTAAGGGGATTTTACCCAGGAGTTAACACCAGTACTGACTCCACTCCCCCAAGAGGCCTTTCATATGAGACTATAAACTAAGAATCTGTGTGTGAAAGCCTACAAAACATCTTATGCACGTGTTGAAAACCCTTTCAGCCTTTAAGAGTAGGCCGTTACGTGACCAAAGAGGACAGATGACCAAGTTTTTAAAAAACTGCAACGCACACAGGTGTTGCGTTAAAATACCATCCACCGAAACAAGAATGCGGCTATCATAATGGTAGGGAAAACAGTCCCATATGGAAAATCTCATCAGTATTATACCTTGGAGCTCTAGCTGAGGAACATCAACAACCCCCCCCCCCCCCCCCCCCCAAAAAAAAAAAAGGAGTTGTTTGGATTTACCTGATCACAACCGATGGCCAGTACAAAGAGACCAAACAGAATGGACTCGATCATCAGCACGATGGAATGGATTCTGAAACACACAACAGGACATATAGCCACAGACACATGCATGCACACACACACACACTCACACACATACATGCACACACACACACACACACATGCAGACACACACGCACACACACACACACACACACACACATATGCACACACACACACATACACACACACACACCACATATGCACACACACACACACACACAACACACACACACACACACACACACACACACACACACACACAAAACATACACACACACACACACATATGCACACACACACATACACGCACACACACACGCACGCGCACACACACACAACACACACACACACACACACACACACACACACACACAACACACACACACACACACACACAACACACACACTGGAGTTAACATCAGTGCTGACTCCACTCTCCCCAAAAGTCTTTCGGATGAGATTGTAAACCGAGGCCCTGTGTGCGAACGCAGACAGAACATCCTTTAAAAGGATGCAAGGAAGATCAAAGGGGGTGTTTCCAGTCATGCTTACAAATTATATTGCACAAAAACTATCTAATAAATACCTAGTGACTCTTTGTGTCTTACATACATACACACATACATACATACATACCATGTACATACATACATACATACATACATATGTGTATTTGTATATATTTCTCTCTCTGTCTCGGTTATTCCTTCTTATTATTATCATTATATTTTCTTTAATTCCTTTTTTTTTGTTGTTGTTGTTTTCATGAGCTGTAACAATGTTGTAGCTAAATATTTTTTGAGTAGGGTTTTCTTGGTTGTACTTGCTGTTGGCTTGCTGTTTCGTTGGTTTTTTTTTTATAAGTTTGTCTATTTTTTGTTTAAGTGGTTGGTTTGTGGGCTTTTTTTGGTGGGGGTTGTTTACTTTGTTTTGTTTTCGTTTTTTTTCTAGATAGATGGCTTGATGAAAAAAAGCAAATTTATTGCTTACTCAATGTACCATCTGGAAATAACATTTGATTTGATTTGATTGAATTTTGATCTGTCTGTCTGTCTATCTCATACTTTTCTTTTTTTGAGTCTCTATCTCTCTCTCTGTACCTCTCTCTCTCTGTACCCCTCTCTCTCTCTCTCTCTCTCTCTCCTCTCTCTCTCTCTCTCTCTCTCTCCTCCCTCCTCCCCCCTTCCCTCTCTCTCCCTCCTTCCTCTCTCCCTCCCTCTCTCCTTCCCTCCTCCCTCCCTCTCTCTCCCTCCCTCGCCCTTCCTCCCTCCCTCTCTCTCTAAACTAGACACACAGAGAGACACACTGACTCAGTTGCAGAAGAAACTCACAGCTTGATGTGCTTGGCGTCATTCTTGATGCCCGGGTCCAGCAGCCAGCTGACGATGACCAGAGCGATGGCGTACACACTGGACAGGCCTGTCCGACAGCACACACCATTACACTGACGGGACAGCCTAGTGGTCACAACATTGCGCTCGCAATTTGACGACCCGAGTTCGATTCCCATTGGAGGGGATTTTTCCCCTGGAGGTAACATCAGTGCTGACTCCACTCTCCCCAAAAGTCTTTCGGATGAGACTTTAAACCGAGGCCCTGTGTGCAAACCCACGCAGAACATCTTGCGCACACGTTAAATCCTGTTCCGCTATTCGTAAGAGTAGGACATTGTGTGCCAGTGGGAACAGATGACAATATTTACACAACTGCATACACACGGGGACTGGATGAAAAAAAGCACATGAGTGCTTATCCCATTATTCTTGATATGAAAGAATAAAAAAAAAAAATTAAAATTAAAAAAACAGTGTATTGTGTGTGTGTGTGTGTGTGTGTGTGTGTGTGTGTGTGTGTGTGTGTGTGTGTGCGTGTGTGTGTGTGTGTGTGTGTATAGTGTGTGTGTGTATAGTGTGTGTGTATAGTGTGTGTGCGTACATGCGTGCGTGCGTGGGTGTGTGTGTGTATAGTGTGTAGTGAGTGTGTGTGTGTGTAGTGTGTGTAGTGTGTGTAGTGTGTGTGTAGTGTGCATGTGTGTGTGCATGTGTGTGAGCATGTGTGTATGCGTGTTCATGCACACCCACACATGCACACACACACCACACACACACACACATATATGCAAGCATGCAAGATGCTGGTCCCTTGGAGAAGCTGAGGTCTCTGACACCTTACTCCCCAGTAAGGGCACAGGTTATGGGAACACCTCAGCCTTGAAACTCCCTTGTACTACCTACCTCAACTTGCAGACCTTTTCTCTCCTTTTTCACACCACTCCAGGCACCTCAGAGAGGACTTTCCTTTTCTTGCCCCGGTTTCTCAGCCAGAGCTCTCGAGGTTTATCGATGATGACATTTTTGCCTGTGTGACTATTTTTGCCCCCATTAAGGTAAGACACGGGTCGGGTCGGTAAAGGGAACATTTTTGTTTAGATAGTTTTAAGGGTTTTGTTGTGTTAGATATATCATATACCACTTGAGAATGAGAAAAATTAGTTTGACTGTATAGTATGACCTTCCGGTTCCATAGAAACGAATTCAAAATGGTTGACAAACAACATGTGTGACGCTCCACCACGAAATGAGTCGCTTAGCACATAATCCACTTTTCCGCTAGGAGCCATTAAAGGCAAGTGGGGGTGAGGTGGTCGATTTTGAGATTTTGATGGATTATAAAACTATAGCACATATTCTACCTTCTAGTGAAATACCAAGGCATAATTTTGTTTCCTTTTGTCTTTAAACGTGCTTTGAAAATAGCGAAGCCCTCATTCTGACCACCTAGTAGGATGCTAAAATTGTCAATTTCTCATTTTGACATTTCCTGCTGTCTATCATTTCAAATTGTAATAACTTTTGATAGAATTGTTCGATTTTCCGTCTGGTTTTTGCATTGTATAACCATTTCATTGCAAATTAATAGAATATCAATAACTAAAAATTGACCTCCGGTGCAATGCGACTTCTTATGTGGTGGAGCGTCACATATTTTGAAAGAAGAAAACTTTAAAAATATAAGATATTGTATTTGTGTTTTGCATACAAGTTTTTACAATTACTTTCCTCAATTTTACAGATTTTTGAAGACATTGTACAGTTTTCAGATTTTTTGGTGAATTTTTCTGGTGAAATCCAGGATTTTTGTGACAAATTTGGCTGGGTAGAAAGTTTCAATTTGCTATAACTTCAATATTTATCAAGATAAATGCAAATCAATCTGTAAAACTTTAGATCATATTACTAAAAACAAGCATGCAAGATTTCAATGCTGTACCTTTTGGATTAGGTGGTAAAAAGAGAAAACTGGAGAAAATGAGGAAAGAAAACCAAGTATGCACTCACACTCAATAAATGTTGTCATCTTTATTGTCAAATTATCACGATTTATGTCACTTTTTCCGAAAAAAAAAAATTATGGAACATGAAAGAATACATGTTTTGGGTTCCATTTCCACAAAAATAACCAAATCATCAAAAATCATAATTTTTCACGGAAAGCCAACCTGTGTCTGGCCTTAAGGCAGCCGGCCATATTCTGGTTTCAGGGATGATGTCTATACACAACACCGGTGTGCATGCGGTTTCTTTCTCTGTATTTTGGTCACCCATTCTTACCGGCGCAAATGGCCTACACCTCCAAGGGCAGAACAGGTTTCAACATGTGCGCAACATGTTTGGTATTCACTCTCACACAGGACCTGGGTTTTACACTAGTCTCGTCTGAAAGACTTTCAAGGCAGTGGAGTCAGTCAGTCAGTGCTGATATCCAACTCCAGAGGAAAAATGTCCTTGAACAGGCTTCTCAGTGGTGGCTCGAAACTGGGCTGTCAAATTGCGAGCGAAACGCTCTAACCCCCCCCCCCCCCCCCCCCCCCCCCCTCCCACCACCACCCAAGAGGGGATTTGAACACGTGCCCTTAGATGTCGGTCAGAAGGCAGGCCTGATGGTCTTAACCACTGAGGCAATGCATGCACCCAGCCCTGCTGTCTGATGGACTTACCCACATAGAAGAGGAACTGGATGAAGAACTTCTGGTTGTACTCTCCCACACAGTTATTGATCCTATACGACAAAAAAAAAAAAAAAAAAAAAAAAAAAAAAAAAGAATTCATGACTTATGGTTCTGTATCAACATCATCATCACAATCCAATTATCATATTGTTTCAGGCCCCCCCCCCCCAACTTCCCATCACATGGGGAAATACAGGATCAAACATGGACCACATATGGACTGGATGCATGTATGCATGCGTGTGTGTGTGTGTGTGTGTGTGTGTGTGTGGTGTGTGTGTGTGTGTGGTGGTGTGTGTGGTGGTGGTGTGTTGCGTGTGCGCGCATGTTTGTGTATGTGAAAGTGTGTGCACCAAAGTGTGTGTTGTGGGGGGTTGTTGTGTGTGGTGTGTGTGTGTGTGTTGTGTGTGTGTGTGTGTGTGTGTGTGTGTGTGTGTGTGTGTGTGTTTTATTGTGTGTGTGTGTGTGTGATTGTGTGTGTGTGAGTGTGTGTGTGTGTGTGTGTGTGTTAGTTCTTCAGTTTAACATCCTTCCACTAATTAGTGATGTCACACAGGAAAGTGTGTGTGGGTGAGTGAAATTGTGTGTGTGTGTGAGTGTGTGTATGTGTATGTGTGTGTGTGTGTTGTGTGGTGGGGGGGGGGGGGGTGAAGGGGTATGCACATAGCTAATCATCAGCATTACACACCATAGGAAACAAAAAATGTAAACCATAAACAAGAACGTTGAAAAGAAGGAAGTAACAGCTTAAACACTAACTTTGCAATTCATAAAACTAGTAAAAACTCATTTCACTTTAAGAATCTGATAACAGGACTATGACTTAATGACAATATAATTTGTTTCATTAAAGGAATGTCTTTTAGAGTTTGCTCTGAGCAACGGCCTGTGAAAATAGGTAAAATTTGTTTCAAATTTCTGCATTCAAAAAGAATATGATCAATTGTAATATTTTTGCCACAGATATGTGTTTGTTTTTGAAAACTTAGTTCTAAAAGCATTCAGCCTAAACCTGTAGATAAGAGATACAGCATTTTGTATTTTTGTATTTTGCACTACTTTATGTCACAGCAGATTTGTCTGCATGAAATTCGGGTTGCTCTACCTGGGGAGAGCGCGTTGCCACAGTGCAGTGCCTACCCATTTTTTTCTTTTTTCTGTATGCAACTGTGTTTTGTTTCGCCATCAGAGTGGCTTTTTTCTACAGAATTTTGCCAGGGTCAACCCCCTTGTTGCTGTGGGTTCTTTTACATGGCTAAATAGTGATGTGTAACACACGGGACCTCAGTTTATCGTCTCATCCGAAAGACTAGCGCCCAGATCACCACTCAGGGTCTAATGGATGGGGGAAAAAGTTTTGGGCCCAAACCACCGCACACTCCGACCCAGACTTTTTGCTTTCTAGGCAAGGCGCATTAGCCGTTACCACCTAGACTATTGATCCACCAATCCATTTCTATATTCATATGAGTTATGGCATTTGATCTTATCAAAAGATAATAAATGGGTTACATCATCACTCCAAGGAGAACCAATATCTTGTAATTTCTTTTTAAAATGTTTCCAACATGCATTTTGTAACATGCTATAGCCCTCATGAATGGATAAGAGGACATTTATGCTGCAGGACCCATTAGTATGCTTAGCCCCACATTTTGCTATTTTGTCATTTTTTTTCATTAAAGTAGATACTACAATGAGGCGGGAGCAGCATTTGTCATTCCATCATTGAAAGTAGAGAGATCATTTTATGTTGGGAAAAATAGATCTATATTTACAGCTGAATTATCAGCCATTTTGATGGCTTTATATTATCTCATAGATTTTCCTATAGACATATTTCAGACACTTTTCTGCGTTGATTCCAAGTCGGTTTTACTTGCTCTTTAAAAAATTATTGTTCAAAAGTGAGTGAGTGTGTGTATTGTGTGTTTTTGTGTGTGTGTGTGTGTGTGTGTGTGTGTGTGTGTGTGTGTGTGTGTGGTGTGTGTGTTGTGTATGTGTAGTGTATGTGTGTGTGCGCACGCGCGCGCGTATGTGTGTGCGTGCATGAGTGCATGTGTCTCTGTGCGCACGCACATGCACATGTGTGCATGAATACATTACATGTGTGCATATTTGAGTGCACTTGTAATGTGAACATCACAAACAAGCCTCAGAGAGTACAGTATAATCTGGTATATATTATATAATATCAACTCTGAAACATACAATTGATGACAACACAGATTTGCAAAGACCACTTTGTCGTCTGATGAGGACAGAGCACTGTCATTCTCACCAGGGGCAATGATGATCCATGCGACGGATGCAGCGACGACAGATGCGACAATGGTGGGCGCGTGGGGGGCGGTACGTTTCACATTTCATGCACACTGTCCATCCATCCGCCTGCACACACCACCCTTCCAGTTTTGCAAATGTACACATAGTATACGATGTCAAATAAAAACAGCTTGGAACCATTCTCATGCATGTGGTGTAAAACCTTGCATCAGTTAGCAAACTATATTGGGAAGTTAGTTACTTATCAAACACTGAAAATGTTTACTGAATCAAGTAATATCTGGTATTAGCACACTGAAAATGTTCACTGAATCAAGTAAAATCTGGTATTAGCAACTATGTTCGCAAATTACACACACATGTATATATATATATATATATATATATATATATATATATATATAATATATAAACACACACACACACACACAAATGACGACATACAGAACACTGAACAAGGTTTTCTCATGCATTAGTAACTATACTTACAAATTATATAACGAACATTGGCTACACTGAGCAAAGATGCATCTTCACAAATTGTATATATATATATATATATATATATATATATATATTATATATATATATATATATATATATATATATATAATATGTATTTATGTATATATCAAACATTAATAACACTGAACTAAGATGCCCTCTTGCATCGGCAATGAAACGAACCATAAATCTAGGCAAATTGTAGATTGATCTAGACTATCTATCAAACATTGACAACAGTGTAACTGTAACACTGAACGAAGCAAAATCTCGCACTATGGTTCTAGGCTAAAGCCAAGCTGTACCCTGGCCAACGGTCACACTCGACAAGCGGAGCCTCACATTTTCCTGGGGCGGGTGGGCAGAGTGCATGTCGGAAAAATCCATGCTGGCTGAAGGAAGGGGGACAACTCCAGGGTCAGACAAGACGGCCCGCAGATGGCTGACGGTGATGAAGAAGACGATGATGTTGAACAGCACCACGTTGACACAGCCCCAAATTCTGCCACAACAATTGGGAGTTTTCAGTTGTTGTTGGTGGTGTTTTTTTGTTTTTTTTAAGGGTACAAGTACAAAATATTTTCAAATTTTATTTCCTGTCATCCCTTTAGGGATATGGAGGATTTTACATAAGTTATCAATAAACAAAATCATAACTGAACAGCATACATGCGCCATGTAACTGAATATTTGAACAAATACTCTATAGAACAAAAAAAGTTATCTGTTTAACATAATCAAACTCTTTGAACTAAGTTTACACGTTTTTCTGATAATTTCAATCATTTTAACAACATTGAGCAGAGACTCCTTATTTGGTGAAGAAAAGAATTGTTCATACTTCAAAGTGTTTAGATGATTAGCGTAATATTTTGGTAAACATTTTTTTTTTTTACGAGTTTCATTAAACATTGGACAAATAAAAATGTATTTGAAATTCGTCACCGATATCACCACTATTGCATTTTGTACAGTATCTTTCATTTCATTGAATTCCCTCAAAACGTAGGATATTGATTGGCAGATTGTTGTTATTTGTGCAAAACAGGGCAAATCCAACAGAAACATTGGATGGCAATAAGAGTAAATACTTTTCAACACAAAATTTTGTTTATTTTTCATAATTTGTATAAATGTCTTCTGAATTTACTACTGTGTACCGCTTATGAATAAAAGCATCCCATAAGCATTGCTTGACTTAGGTTTTAAACCAATTGTAATTACTGTATTCATATTTTGTTGATTCAACCAGATCCCACTCAACCCTAGCTCATCTAATGTATTTTTGGTGCTGGTCAGATAATGTGAAAACTGTAATGTAAAGCACTGAACTTGAAGAAGAGTCATCAATGACAAAAATAATTATTTTGTAACGGACTGGTGGATTTTGTTTAGTGTAGTTGTAGGTATTAAGCTGTGTGTGTGTGCAATCAATCACAACAACAATCAATCAAATTTATTTCAGATGGTACATGTACGGATTGCTTTTTCATCAGCCACTTGTGTGTGTGTGTGTGTGTGTGTGTGTGTGTGTGTGTGTGGTGTGTGTGTGTGTGTGTGTGTGTGTGTGACTCTGTGTGTGTGGTGGGGGGAGGTGCGTGAGTGCTTGAGTTATCAAAAAGAAAACACTTTCTAGACAATCATTCACGCTAACTCTTTTCTTGTGGCCATATCTTGCCAACAGTTGACTATGCTTCATCTCTTTGGGACACCTGCAGTAAAACTAATTTAAAATTCATTCACTGATTAATTATATATATATAAAAGAGCACTAAAACTGTCCTATTAAAATCATGCTCCCTAACATCAATGATTATAAGCAAACAAATATTCTTACATTCCAAAACAGACTTTATTTGCAATAAAGCTCTATTTGTACAAAAAGTTGTCAATGGATATATGCCCCTCCCAACATCACCAATAGATTCAAAATTAATGAGCACAGGCATAACCATCTACTAACATTTTCCAGACCCAGAAATAATCTTTACAAAACAAGCTTCTTATATTCAAGCTCCCAAAAAGCTCTCACTTAACGCGCTTGTGCAAAAATGTATAAGAACTTAATCATGAATCCAATCAGCCATGTCCAGATTAAATGTATTGGTACTTTCTGCTCCCCCTAAAAATCTTTCAGGTATGATTTATGGTGGCTGGAAATAATACACTTTGCATGCTATATATATATATATATATATATATATATATATATATATATATATATATATATATATATATATATATATATATATATTATTATCTATTATGTACATGTATACATGTATCTTTGTATGTGGAAGAGGGGAGAGGAGATTTATGTTGTTTTGTTTTGTTTTTGTTTTGTTCATGAAAGGGTATAAGTGATGTGTGTAAACATGTGGACAATTTGCAAATTTAAAATTAAATACAATGGAAAAGGAGAAAACCAAATTACTGACCTGATGGCTAGAAAAAGTAGATTGGTGACTTTTTTCATGCATTTTTCTTACCCAGTTCAATAGGTTCAACACAAACTTTTTTAAAATTTTATTTTATTATTATATTACTGATGAGATTAATAGCACTATCAAATTTATATTGTTTTGGCTTAGTGGTTAAGGCCTTTTTCTTTTTGTTTTATTTTTGTTGATATGTGTAAGGGTGTGTATTTATTAGTATAAATAATCATTTTTCATTAAAATAATTGTGTCTGTTGTCTGTATTTTTTCCCCCCTTCCCGTCCGTTCCAACCTTCTTTTTTTGTGTTAGTGTTGTGTTTTGTTTTGTTTTTCAGTGGTAATAGGTATTATCATATTGTATCATTATCGTGTTTTTTTTTTTCTTTTTTTCGTTTTTGCTTGTTTTTTCTTCTTTTTGACTTTTGATATTTTCCCTTCTTATAAATATATGTATATATATATATATATATATATATATATATATATATTTATTTATATATATATATATATATATATATATATATATATATATATATATATATATATATATATTATATATATGAATTAAAGTATGGAGATATTGAAACCTCATATAAACTGTTTGATTGACATTTTTTCCAACTTTAAATAATCATTCATACTAGTGATATGGTAACTCACCAACTATAATCTGTTTGTTTAAACACTATTTGTTTTTGAAAACTCTAAATGTGTGCATGTGTGTATCACTGTATGTGCATACGTACTCGTGTGGCTACTCATGTGGCGAGCGTGCCCACGCATATGTGTTTGTATACATGTATACATATGTGTGTGTGTGTGTGTGTGTGTGTGTGTGTGTGTGTGTGTGTGTGTGTGTGTTGTGTGTGTGTGTGACTCTGTGTGTGTGTGTGTGTGTGTGTGTGTGTGTGTGTGTGTGTGTGTGTGGTGTGACTTTTGAGTGTATTTTTTTCTTCTCTTTTTTTGTTTTTTCCCCCCCTCTTTTTTGTTTGTTTTTCTCTAGAGATAATCTTCATTTTGAGGCTGTTGAATCATGTTAGTAAAACAATATTTCTGAAATGTTTTTTTCTCTTTTTTTTCCCTAGATAGATGGCTTGATGGAAAAAAGCAAACCAATGCTTATTCAAGGTACCATGATATGGACAAAAAAATCTGACTTGACTTGAAATTACCATTTATTTAAAGTTTCAGTCACACACAGCTATTCATAGTACTTTTACAGTTTTAGTCACAACATCTGTCAGTGGATATGGCACACACCCTACTACTGACATCCTGGCACTGTCTACTGAGTCGGCGACTGAGTCTCTGGTTGCAGAGGCGACTAGGCCCTAAACTAAGAAAGGCTAGACACACACAGTGACATGACACACTCACTCATTAATCATCACACTGCACGGATACACAATTCGGCGATTTAACATTCCAGGTTACTTACGTTTCTGACATAGTTGGTATGACAAGATGCCTAATGATGACATAATCTGCGTAGAAAACAGCAGAATATGTAATAATAATACAAATGATTCCACAGGGATCATTTCTAAAAACGACCATCCTTTCTGTTTTCGAAATTTCAGACGATAGTTTTCGTCCCGGAAGTCGTCATTATACGACAGAGTTACTATCCTTGTTTACGTTGTCTGCCAATGTCGGCGCGTCTTCTACTGCAGTGTAAAGGGGGGTGGGAGGAGGGGCGGAGCACCGGTTGTTAGGCTATTGCTGCTGTTGCTGTTGCTTTATGCAGGCTGGATTTGGATACAATAAAAACGTGTGTCACATAATATCATCGCAATGATTCTGATCATGTCTGAGGCACAGACATCCTATATAATAATGATTATTTATTTTTAACTCAATGGTCTGAGGGATTCTCAACAAAACAAGATTAGCCCATGTGCCCCCTTCTCTCTGTCTCAGCCCCTGTCCTCGGTCTGTCTGTCTGTCTGTTTCCCTCTCATTTGTGAACACACACACACACACACACACACACACACACACACACACACACATACATATACATATATATATATATATATATATATATATATATATATATATATATATATATATATATATATAAAATATATATATAATTATATATATATATATTATATACATATTATATATAATGAAGAACCTTTATATAATAATATAATTATTTTATTTATATATATTATATATATATAATATTAAGTTCTTCGTTTCTATTTACTTCATCTTATTTTTTTGCTAATGTAGTAATGTAGAGTAATCTGTGAATGTACTTTTTTCTTTGTTATTTGGTGTTGTGTGTTTTGTGTAGGCCTATGTGTGTGTTTGCCTGTGTGTGGTGTGTGTGTGTGTGTGTTGTGTGTGTGTGTGTTGTGTGTGTGTGTGTGTGTGTGTGTGCATGTACTGCACTGCACATTTCTTGATGATATTGCTTTTATTTTACTTTTATTGTCTGGCCATGTAATATGCTGTGTATTGTATATGCATGCATTTTTCCATATTTTTTTGTGTGTGTGCTAGTCAAATTTTTCATAAGCTTCCATTTTATTATTATATTATTATATTATATATATAACACATACATATATAATTATATATGTAATTAATTATAATGATATATTATATAATATGTATATAACTAATTAATTAACATATTTGTTTGGGTTGCTCTCTTCTGTGCTGAGCCCTCTCAATTTTAACTCACTCGGTACTAATCATCCATTTCCATCCCATTGTATACCAACAGCAGCTGCAGCTATATATAGCATTCAGACTTTCCAAAATTTCCTTAAGTGACCTGATCACACAGCCTCACAGGCAGAGCCCTGCATGCTACAGCTGAATTAGCATACTTCAACCTTAGACCAATGGAGTGGCTGGCGAGCGTCTATTGGCTGTGCTGAAGGATTTTCTTTAGCATTGGTCCCTCCCTCCTGTTCAAACCACGCCTGTTTATACTCTATAAAAAGCCATAGAACTAGTCAAAACATAAGGATTAGATGTAAAAGATGTTGAAGAAGACAAGGAGAGTGATTTTGTTCCATCTGAGGAGAGCAAACATGAAATTTCTGACATCCAACCTGATGTGTAAGAAGAGAGAGGCGTGGCCAGTGACGGCAACATTGACACCTGCTGCAGTAATCGTGAGGTGCCCACTCATGTGAGGTGCCCACGCCTACTGCATGTCCAGAGTATGGATGGTTTCCTTCAGTTTATTCATGAACAAACTGTGGCATGAAGATTTCAGATTTTGTCCTGCCATTCCACCAAGCAGTGACAATGAAATGCAGGGACTGCAGGCCAAATGAAATATTGTGAATGTTGTCAGTTGCATTTAACTAATATATGCTAATTTGTATAATGCAGGGACCAATGGTTTGCTGGATTCTGTTAGGCACCTCTTCCTTACTTATGTGGTCTCTTATGTGGTGTTGCTTAGGTTATGTGGTCAGGGAGGCAATATTGGAGAACCTGGGTTTGAATTTGGTGGAGGAGATTTTTCTCCTGGAGTTAACATCAGTGCTGACTCCACTCTCCCTAAAGTCCTTCGATGAGACTTTAAAACATGGTGCGTTTGGCAGAACATCTTGCCCACAATAAATCTGGCATTTCAAACTTCTGTTTTGTAAGAGTAGGCCATCGTGTGCGGTGGGAACAGATGACATTTACATAAACATTGCATACAAATGGGGACTAGATGTAAAAAAAGCACAAGAGTGCTTATTCCATTATCCTCAATATAAAAGAATAAATCAAATCAAATCAATCAAATCTGTAAGAGATGCCAAGGAGTCTCCAGAAGCATCTCATTCTTACTGCCTGTACTCTTCTCTCCAAATCAGCAGTCAGGGTCATGATTCACAGGCATACAGGAATATGATATACAAGGGGGGCATTAGTCTGATCTTGGAGTTGAGTGAAATATTTTTATCTTTCTAGATGGTGTTCAGTTTTGACAGTGCTGTTATTGTCAGTGCAATCCTGCATACATCTCTGGTAACAGAATCCAGCAATCATTGGTCCCTATCAAACCCTCTATCACTATCAATTGTAAAGAAGTAAAGAAACCTAAACTTAAATGGTAGGGCATGTCACAGATCGAAAGGGACATGCAAAAACAATATTGCAAGCACTGTCTAGGGAGGAGGAAAAAGAGGCAGACAAGGAAGAGATGGGAGGACAACATCAGCCAATGGACAGGCCTAAAACTCAACCAAAAATTATTGAGAAAGGCAGAATGGACAGAGGAATGGAAGGAACTGGTTTACAAGTCTTCAGGGGTGCCCCCTCAGTCACCAGACTAAGGATAGATAGATAGATAGTATAATGCAAACACACTGAAATAGTTTGTTTTTTTTACATTCTACAATGATTTATATGGAAAATAATGTTTTTTTCAACAATGCTGAAAAATTTCCTTCTATGCATTTGCAAATACCCAAATTTTGTAGTTGTTAAAAATCCCTTTTTTTTCACTACAGCTTAAAAAAAAAAAAGAACCATAAAGTAAGGGCTATGAAACTTGGTACCATGCTTATTCCATTTATAAATAAAATGTCTGAAAATTTCGAGTCATTGTGTTGTGTCTTTGTTTTGGGCATATAAAAAAAAAACCTATAAAATGGCCAGTACCTAGAGGAACCATAAATACAAAGGGCCCAGTATGGAGTGAGTTAATCTATTTGATTTAGTTATAACTAGTCTATCTGTCTTGACATTAATGCTCAGGTCAGTTAGGGATTATGTGTTTGTTGAATACACATCTATTTCTTTTGTTTAAATAATTATCAATGTATCCAGTGGGGATTGTGTGTTTGTTGAATGTATACCTATCCCCCCCCCCCCCCCCCCCCCCCCCTTTTTTTTTACATCATGGGTTGAACTTTTGTTGTTGGTGATGGTGACTTTGTTTTTCTTTTGTTTTTTTTTTGGTTGTTGTTGGTTTTTTTGTTTTTTGTTTTTTTTTTTTGTGGGGGGGGGGGGGGGGGGGGGGGGGGGTTGCTTTGTTTTGCTATTCCCTAATCAGGGCAGGGGCTGGATGAAAAAAAGTATGTGAATACTTACTCTGTTACCCTTCAAAAATAAAATTATTATTCATTCAATCTCTCTCTCTCTCTCATTTTGTTGGCTTTTTTATGTTTTTGCTTTCTGCTATTATCTTGTTTTTTGTTTGTTTTTTCTGTTTTGGTAGGGTCTTTTTTTCTCTTTTTTTCTATTCCCTAATAGGGCAAGGGCCTGATGAAAAAAAAAAGTTGTAAATATTTACTATGTTACTCTTGAAAATAAAGATAATTCATTCATTCATTGATTAATTCATTC
>CM060346.1:30233114-30246279 GCA_030674155.1 Stramonita haemastoma | reverse complement strand
TTCTCATCTATACAGCTCCACAAACTTCACTTTACCATGTGCAGCCTTTCTCATCTATACAGCTCCACAAACTTCACTTTACCATGTGCAGCCTTTCTCAACTATACAGCTCCACAAACTTCACTTTACCATGTGCAGCCTTTCTCATCTATACAGCTCCACAAACTTCACTTTACCATGTCAGCCTTTCTCATCTATACAGCTCCACAAACTTCACTTTACCATGTGCAGCCTTTCTCATCTATACAGCTCCACAAACTTCACTTTACCATGTGCAGCCTTTCTCATCTATACAGCTCCACAAACTTCACTTTACTGTGTGCAGCCTTTCAGTCCAGTACATTCTGAGTTCTGAACCCTGCATACTCTGTACTCTCACAGGAATCGCACACAGTCTGACAGATACTGCTACACTTACTGGCCAACACTTTTCTGACCAATTTTCTTTTCGCACTAAACCCTCTCCACATTATTTTCCTCTGGCAGGAATGCAACGATTCAGCTCATCTTCATCACTTGTTAAAAAAATTTCTACATAGGGTTTTCATTTTTTTAAACAAATTTATCACTTGTGGTTTTTCTTGACAAATTTCAGTTTTTTTTAAAAAAAAGTGTTAACGTGAGTAATCAATGTGTAATGCAATGTTTCTTGCATGACTGAACTGTATGCAAACCTACTATCAAGGGCAAACAATGTGTGTGGTGGCACTGTGCTGTGATGATGCTCTCCCTTGGGACAGGAGCCTGATTTTCAAAAAGAAAAATCTATGGTACTGAGGTGTGATGCAACAGCTTAGTACTCTGACAGCCATAGAAGAATTACATAATAATATAATAATAATAATAATAATAATATAAACATCATCAATAATCATATAATGATATAGATATAGTAGTAGTGTAGTATAATTATCATACATTATCATCATCATCAATTACTACTACCTAATAATGATATGATGATGATGATACTAACAACAAAATAATAATGATAATAATATATAATAATGATAATATTAAAACAACATACATGATGACGATAATGATAAGAATGATGATGATGAAGATAATTATTATATCATCATTATCATTCAGTAGCTATCAATGTCGTCTCTATAAACGTAGTAGCATCAATCTTCTTTGTCTTATCATTATTATTACTATCAATGCCACACAATATCCCACATCAACTAAAAACTGCACCAGTGACATCATAACGTTCAACACAACACCACACATACTCCAGACCTTAAATACATATTCATAAATACATATTCATTAATACATATCCAGACCTGTAAATACATAATTACATAGCAATGATGCTCTCACATGCATCTGGGTGGAAGGCAGGCACAAAACACATTTTACTCATTGTCTTTCAATTGATGCTTTTTTTTTTTTCTTTTTGGAAAGGGTTCTTTTTTTTCCTTTCTTTTTTCCCTTTAATTTTTTTTTTCCACTTTTTTCTTTTTCTTTTGTTTTCCCCATTTTTCTTTTTTCCTCTTTTTTTCCTCTCTCTCTCTTCTCTTTTTTTTTTTTTTTTTTTTAAAGAGGAGGAAATTCCTGCACACTGAATCTCACACATACATCCACTCTCTTTCATCTTCCCCTGACTTCTGTCAACAACACCATGTCCCAAATAAAACTTCAAATCACATCATACAGATCATACAAATAACACTTTCCACTTCACAGATGAAAAAAAAAACACAAAAAAAACACACACACACACAAAACAAAGTCGACTGTCTGTTCTTACATCTGATTCATACAGAATGCCATTTCTATCATTTGCATTCCCTTTCCACATTAAAAACCCAAACTTTAAAAAAAGAGGAATGGGTTGCACTAAATGTACAACCCCTCCAAAATAAACCAACAAAAAAACAACCCTGTTCATTAAACTGGTGTGTGATATATCCCATTTCTGTCCTTTTCATACCACCTCCATTAAAAACAATATTAAAAAAAATATTTTCAATCTTAACTGATGGAGCACATATCCTACAAGTGCTCTAAGTATTGTACAATCACATTAGTAGAAAAAATATGGAAAATTTGGCAATATACAAAATTTTTCACCTTCATCAATTAAAAAAAAAAATTCAGTGAACTACTCAGATAAAAATATAGCATTATCTTAATTTTTTCCATGGATAGGAAAAAACTGTACATATTACCAATATATCGTTTACACACATACATGTGTACAGTAAATATGTGCACGTGTTCACACACATACACACATGTACCACCGACCTAGAAGAATGGCATATTCTCCACGCCCTTCACTCTCTCCAGCGTTCCTCTCTCTCTCCCTCACACCCCACCAATACCTGCACTCTTCTCTAACACACCACACACAGACACACAAACACACAGACACACACACACACCAATACCTGCACTCTCACTCTCTCTCTCTCTCCCTCCCACCATCCCCCTTCTCACTTCAACCCTCACCTCTATATCTCTCTCCATCACCCACCTATCCTAACTCCTCTCTCTAACACACACACACTCACACAACACACATGAGGAGGCATTCAGTCACATCTCCTCTCAACAGCCACCCCCCCCCCCCCCCCCCCCACACACACACACACACACACACAGGAAGAGGCATTAAGTAACCATCTCGTCTCACCCTTCCCCACCCCCTGCATCCATACCCCCCCCCCTCCTCCCTAACACACACACACAAACAGGAGGTATTACATAACATCCCCTCTCACCCAGTCTACCCCCACCCCCCCCCCCCACACACACACAACACACACCACAGAGGAGGTATTTAGTCACATCTCCTCATACCTAGTCTACCCCCCACCCCAACAGCACACGCACACACACACACACTGTCTAATGTCACTTAGATGGACAGTAAATTGAAGACAACGACAACAACACCACCACTCACACACACACATAATGAGGAGGTATCAAGTCAACTCCCTCTAACATAGTCTACCCCCCCCCCAAAAAAAAACACACCATGCCGCACAGTTTCTTCAATCTAAGATACCATCACATAGCTTTCCTTTCAACATTTCCTACCCTTAACCCCCCCCCCCCCCCCCCCATCTCTCTCTCTCTAAAAAAAAAAAAAGAAAAAGAAAAAGATATTTTAAAAACACACATGTAAAAGTCTTTTTTCTACAATCTCTATTAAACTATGATTCTAACACAGTGCAAAGAAGAAAAGTAAACAACAGACCCAGTCCAAACAAACAACAACTAAAAAAAAAAGCAACTAAAAAAAGGAGTCAAAATCATTTTCATTTCCATCAATAAATCAAAGATGGTTTTGTCATGATTATGTATTCCATTTTCACACACATCAAAGCTTATTTTCAATTCAACACAATTTGTATAACAACTAAGTAAGTCACAGCAAATAAAAAAAATAAAAAGTTTTATTTAAAGGAAATAAACCCCCCCCCCCAAAAAAAACAAACAACCAACAACCCATAAAAGACCCAATTTTACACATACTGACATTGTGCATGACCAACAACTCAGAAAAATGATGCAAGCCAATGGCTGTGCTCTGCAAAAACGGTGCAAGTTTTCAGTCATGTTCATGGACTTGACCACTTTTGGTCACTGATATCACTTTGACTTGCATATTTTTCCAGACTGCCCATCATACACATTACACACACACACATACACACATCACTACAACACACATGAGGAGGTATTTAGTCACATCTCCTGATACCTAGTCTAACCCCACCCCCACAAAACAAACACACAGTGACATGCACATACATACACACGCACTTGCTCATGCACACGCACTCACACACACATGAGGAGGTATTAAGTCACATCTCCTCTACCCTAGTCTACCCCCCCCCCCCCACACACATTACACACACATGAGGAGGTATTAGTCACATCTCCTCTACCCTAGTCTACCCCCACCCCACACAACACACACACACAACACACACACTTCACACACAAGAGAGGTATTAAGTCACATCTCCTCTACCCTAGTCTAACCCCACCCCACACAAACACACACACACAACACACACACTTACACACACATGAGGAGGTATTAAGTCACATCTCCTCTACCCTAGTCTAACCCCCACCCCACAAACACAACACACACAAACACACACACTTACACACACATGAGGAGGTATTAAGTCACATCTCCTCTACCCTAGTCTACCCCCACCCCACAAACACACACGTTCATAAATAAAACACATTTCTTCAATCTAAGACACCAGTCGGAAGGTTTCCTTTCACAGATCCCCCCCCCCCCCCCCCCTGCTCTTCTCTCCCCCCCTAAAAAAAAAGACAAGAAAAGTGTTATTTCCAAACACACACACAATGTCTTTTTTCTACAGTCTCTATTAAACTATGATTCTAACACAGCGCAAAGAAGAAAAGTAAACAACAGACCCAGTCCAAACACAACAACAAAGAACCAGCCGTCAAAATGCATTTTCATTCCATCAATAAATCAAAGATGGCTTTAGTCATGATTATGTATTCCATTTTCACACATATCAAAGCTTGTTTTCAATTCAACACAATTTGTATAACACATTAGTAACTCACAGAAAAATCAAAAAAATTTTTTTAAAGAAATAAACCAGCCCACCAAACCACCCCCCCCCCCCCTTTCAAAAACATAAAAAAACACAATTTTACACATACTGACATTGTGCATGACCAACAACTCAGAAAAATGATGCAAGCCAATGGCTGGTGCTCTGCAAAAACGGTGTAAGTTTTCAGTCATGTTCATGGACTTGACCACTTTTGGTCACTGATATCACTTTGACTTGCATGATTTTTCCAGACTGCCCATCATACACATTACACCACAACACACACACACAAGGAGGTATTTAGTCACATCTCCTCATACCTAGTCTACCCCCACTCCCACAAGACAAATAACAACACACACACACACACACAAACACATATACACACGCACCTGCTCATGCACACACACTTGCACACACACATGAGGAGGTATTACATCACATCTCCTCTATCCTAGTCTACCCCCACCCCACAAAACTAACACACACACAACAAACACACACACACACACCAATTTCTTCAATCTAAGATACCAGTCAGGAAGCTTTCCTTTCACAGATTCCCCACCTTAACCCCCCACCTTTCTCTCTCTCTTTCCAAAAAAAAAAAAAAGAAAAAACAAAAGAAAAAATGAAAAAGAAAAGTGTTTAAAAAACAAAACCCACACATCATTTTTTTCTACAATCTCTATTAACTATGATTCTAACACAGCACAAAGAAGAAAAGTAAACAACAGACCCATCCAAACAAACAACAAAAAAACAGAGTCAAAACGCATTTCTTTTCCATCAATAAATCAAAGATGCTTTTGGTCATGATTATATATTCCATTTTCACACATATCAAAGCTTATTTTGAATTCAACACAACTGGTGTAACAAGTAATTAACAACAAATCCAAACAAATTTCTTTTAAAAAAAAAAAAAAGCCCACCAAAAAAACCCCAACCCCCCTCCCTCCCCTTCAAAACCATAAAAGACCCAATTTGACACATACTGACATTGAGCATGACCAACTCAGAAAAATGATGCAAGCCAATGACTGGTGCTCTGCAAAAAGGGTGCAAGTTTCCAAGTCATGTTCATGGACTTGACCACTTTTGGTCACTGATATCACTTTGACTTGCATGATTTTTCCAGACTGCTCATCATACACATTGCACACACGCATGCACGCACACACACACATGCACACGCAGACACATACACAGAGACACAGACATAAGGAGGTATTTAGTCACATCTCCTCTGACCTAGTCTACCCCCACCACAAAACAAACACACACACACACACATGCACCTGCTGCTCATGCATGTGCACACACACTTACACACACACATGAGGAGGTATTAAGTCACATCTCCTCATACCTAATCTATCCCCACCCCAAAACACACACACATTTCTTCAATCTAAGATACCAGTTAGGAAGTTTTCTTTTCACAGATTCCCCCCCCCCCCCCCCCCCACTCTCTGTCTCCCTCTCTAAAAAAAATGACAGGAAAAAAGAGTTACTAACAAAACACACACACACATGTAAAAAGTCTTGTTTCTACAATCTCTCTAAAAAACTACAATTCTAACAGCGCAAAGAATAAACAAACAACAGACCCAGTCCAAACAAACAACAACAAAAAAAAACCAGTCATCAAAATGCATTTTCATTTCCATCAATAAATCAAAGATATGGCTTTTGTTATGATTATGTATTCCATTTTCACACCTATTGAAGCTTATTTTAATTCAACACAATTTATATGACAACTAAGTAACTCACAGCAAATCCCAGAAAGAAAATTTTTTTTAATAAACCACCCACCAAAAAAAATTCCTCTAACCTAGTTTACCCCCACTCCCACAAAACTAATGCACACACATATACACACACACCTACTCATGCACGCGCATGCACACTTACACACATGAGGAGGTAAGTCACATCTCCTCATACCTAGTTTACCCCACCCCACAACACACACACGTTTCTTCAATCTAAGATACCAGTGAGGAAGCTTTCCTTTCACAGATTTCCCCCTTAACCCCCCCCCCCCCCTCTCTATCTCTCAAATAAAAAAGGAAAAAATGAAAAGAGAAAAGTGTTTTTTTTTTTTAAACACACACACACAAAATATCTTTTTTCTCCAATCTCTATTAAACTACGGTTCTAAACAGTGCAAAGAAGAAAAGTAAACAACAGACCCAGTCCAAACAAACAACTAAAAAACAGTGGTCAAAACGCATTTTCATTCCATCAAGAAATCAAAGATGGTTTTGGTCATGATCATGTATTCCATTTTCACACATATCAAAGCATATTTTCAATTCAACAAAATTGGTATAACAAATAAATAATTAACAACAAATCCCCCCTAAATTTTTTCAATAAAAAAAACAGCCCACTAACCCCCCCCCCCCCAAAAAAAAAAAAACAAAAAAAAAAAAAAAAAAAAAAAAAAAACCACAAGTGCAAGATTTCAGTCATGTTCATGGACTTGCCCACTTTTGGTCACTGGTATCAGTTTGAATTGCATGATTTTTCCAGAACTGCCCATCATACACACACACACACCACATGCACGCATACAAGTGCACACACACACACACACACACACACACAAGGAGGTATTCAGTCACTTCTCCTCTGACCTATCTATCCCCACTCCCAACAACACACACACACCTTTCTTCAATCTAAGACACCAGTCAGAAAGCTTTCCTGTCACAGATTCCCCCCTTAACCCCCCCCCCCCCCCCCTGTCGTCTCTCCTCCATCTCTAAGAAAAAAAAGAAAAAAAAAAAGGAAAAAAAGTTATTCTTAAAAACACACACATGTAAAAAGTCTTTTTTCTACAGTCTCTCTGTTAAACTATGATTCTAACTCAACACATAGAAGTCAACAACAGACCCAATCCAAACAACAACAAAAACAAAAACAGGTCAAAAGGCATTTTTTTTTCCATCAATAAATCAATGAAGCTTTTGGTTATGATTATATATTCCATTTTCACACATATGAAAGCTTATTTTCAATTCAACACAATTCATTTTGTTAACAAGTAACTTACAGCAAATTTTTAAAAAAATTAAAAGGAAATAAACTAGCCCACCAAACCCCCCCCCAAAAACAACAACAACAACACAACAAAACATAAAAGACCCAATCATACACATATTGATATTGTGCATGACCAACAACTCAGAAAAATGATGCACGCCAATGGCTGGTGCTTTGCAAAAATGGTGTAAGTTTTCAGTCATGTTCATGGACTTGACCACTTTTGGTCACTGATATCACTTTGACTTGCATGATTTTTCCTGACTGCCCATCATACACACACACACACACACATGCACACACACACACACACAGACACAAGGAGGTATTTAGTCACATCTCCTCTGACCTAGTCTACCCCCACTCCCACAAAACACACACACACACACACATATGCACACACACACACAGACAACACAGACACAAGGAGGTATTTAGTCACATCTCCTCTGACCTAGTCTACCCCCACTCCCACAAAACACACACACACACACACCTGCTCATGTACACGCACACACACTTACACACACACATAAGGAGGTATTAAGTCACATCTCCTCTGTCCTAGTCTATCTCCACCCACAACGCACACACACACACACACAAAACACACACACACACATACTCTTTCAATCTAAGAGACCAGTCAGAAAGCTTTCCTGTCACAGATTCCCCCCTTAACCTCCATCCACCTCTCTGTCTCTAAAAAAAAAAAAAAAAAAAAAAAAGAAAGTTATTTTTAAAAACACACACATGCATGAAGTCTTTTTTCTACAGTCTCTCTGTTAAACTATGATTCTAACTCAACACATAGAAGTCAACAACAGACCCAATCCAAACAACAACAACAACAAAAAAAGGTCAAAAGGCATTTTCTTTTCCATCAATAAATCAATGAAGCTTTTGGTCATGATTATATATTCCATTTTCACACATATGAAAACTTATTTTCAATTCAACACAATTCATTTTGTTAACAAGTAACTTACAGCAAATTTTAAAAAAATTAAAAGGAAATAAAATAGCCCACCAATCCCCCCCCAAAAAACAACAACAACAACAACAAAACATAAAAGATTCAATTATACACATACTGATATTGTGCATGACCAACAACTCAGAAATATGATGCAAGCCAATGGCTGGTGCTCTGCAAAAATGGTGTAAGTTTTCAGTCATGTTCATGGACTTGACCACTTTTGGTCACTGATATCACTTTGACTTGCATGATTTTTCAAAACTGCCCATCACGCACATTACACACACCATCATACATATTACACACCACACGCACTACACACACACACACAGACAACACGACACAATGAGTATTAGCACATCTCCTCTGACCTGACTAACCCCCCCCACACACAGGAGGTATTTAGTCACATCTCCTCTGACCTAGTCTACCCCCACTCCCACAAACACACACACACATATACACACACACATACACACACACAACACACACAACAGCACTGGCACCTGCTCATGCAAGCCACACACACTTACACACACACATGAGGAGGTATTAAGTTACATCTCCTCTATCCTAGTCTTTCTTCACCCACAACACCACACTCCTTCAATCTAAGACAGTAGTCAGAAAGCTTTCCTTTCACAGATTCCCCCCTTAACCTCCCCCACCTCTCTGTCTCTCTTCGTCTCTAAAAAAAAAAAAAAAAAAAAAAAAAAAAGTCATTTTTAAAAACACACATGCATGAAGCCTTTTTTCTACAGTCTCTCTGTTAAACTATGATTCTAACTCAACACATAGAAGAAAAGTAAACTACAGACCCAGTCCAAACAAACAACTAAAAAACAGCTGTCAAAACACATTTTCTTTTCCATCAATAAATCAATGAAGCTTTTGGTCATGATTATATATTCCATTTTCACACACATGAAAGCTTATTTTCAATTCAACACAAATCATTTTGTATAACAAGTAAGTAACTTACAGCAAATTAAAAAAATTAAAAGGAAATAAAATAGCCCCCCCCCCCCCCCCCCCCCCCACACAAAAACCCCCATAAGAGACCCAATTTCACACATACTGACATTGTGCATGACCAACAACTCAGAAAAATGATGCAAGCCAATGGCTGGTACTCTGCAAAAATGGTGTAAGTTTTCAGTCATGTTCATGGACTTGACCACTTTTGGTCACTGATATCACTTTGACTTGCATAATTTTTCCAGACTGCCCATCATACACACACACACACACACACCATCATAAATTACACACACACACACCACCGGACAGATACAGACACAAGGAGGTATTTAGTCACATCTCCTCTGACCTATCTACCCCCTCCCCCCCCCCCAACACACACACAAGGAGGTATTTAGTCACATCTCCTCTGACCTAGTCTACCCCCACTCCCACAAAACAAACACACACACATAACACACAACATATACACACACACACTGGCACCTGCTCATGCAAGCGCACACACACTTACACACACACACATGAGGAGGTATCAAGTCACATCTCCTCTATCCTAGTCTATCTCCACCCACAACACACACACACATACAGGAAGCTTTAAGTCGCATCTCCTCTTACCTAATCCTCTCACTCATTGCAACCCCCCCCCCCCATCCAACTGAGTATGCACACTTGCACTTTTCTTAAAATCTAAGATACTAATCAGGTATCTTCCATTTCATTAATTGACCACTACTCCTCTCTCTCCATCCTCCCCCCCCCCCCCACCAGAAAAAAAAACAAAAAACAAAAACAAGGGGGGGGAGGGAGAATTTCTTCTTCTTCTTTTTTTTTTTTTTTTTTTTTTTTTACTGAATCTATATCAAACTATGATGCTAATACAGAATGCAAAAGAAAAAAACAATATACACACAAATAAACCTTAAAAAAACCAACAACAGCCGCACATTTCTCCCCATCATGCAACATGGATCTGATCATTATTTTTTGACAAAGTTGTCACAAAGTCATAACTATGTCAACATTCATGAATATCAAACTTATTTTCAATTCACCAACATGTTTACAAAAACTCACAGTACCAAAACTAAAAAATGGTTTAAAAAAAAAAAGATTAAAAAGATAAAAAAAGCTTAAACGCTCCTCCCTTTTCAGTTTATCTGAAGCAAATTTCGCAACTTGAAAAAAGATTATGCAAGGTGACTGTAGCATGTCTACCAAAACAGTCCAAGGTTTTCAGTTATTTTTAATGACTTTATCACTTTTGGTAGGTAAGTGGTATTAGTTTGAGTTGCATTTTCCTGGTGGCAGAAGATTCAAATTACATGTCCACACACACACACTCAAGAGGTATTACATCACATCTCCTCTTACCTCATTAAACAACCACCCCCCCCCCCTTACAAATGAGTATGCACACTCTCTTTTTTTCAATCTAAAATACTAATCAGGTATCTTCCATTTCATAAATTGACCATACACTCCTCTCTCTCCCCTCTCTCCTTTCACTCGCCACCCCCCAAAAAAAAGAAAAGATGGGGGGAATGAACCATAAAAAAACCCAAAGAAAAAATTTTCTTTTTTAACTGATTCTATATCAAACTATGCCAATACAGAATAGATAAGAAAAAAATACACACCAAAAAAAAAACCTTAAAAAAAACAAAAACAAAGCACAGCTGAATAGGCCTAAAGGGTTTCTTTCTCTCAGTCTATTTCATGCACTTATGAAACTACACCAAAAAAAAGAAAAAGAAAGAAAAAATGCAAACCACACACACACACAACATTCAAAAGCTGTCAAAATCCACATTTCCTACCATCATTCAAGACAGTTTGTTCCATGCTTTCTCTCAAAAATATATCTAAATATTGCATGGTCTGTCACTTATATTTTCAACTAAACACAAATCAGTAAACTAATAATTCACACAATGAAAAATGAATTTTTAGAAAAAAAAAAGGATAAACTAAAGTAAAAAAAACAAACAAAAAAACCTGAAAAAGATACAATCTATATTGTAATGTACATTACATGTACCGATAATGATATATATGTATACATATGCAAGCTCAGTATATGTACATGAGCAAGAACATGGTCTGTCTTCTCTTATTCTTGGAAGACTAGCAATAACACAGACACAATCACTAACATACACTGTAATAAATCTGCACACATTGTCTCACACACAGGCACCATATCTTACATACTCTAATTTAAAGTAGTTTGGTTTCAAACAGATTTTCACCTGTATTAAAACTGCTTGTTTTGACAAGATTTTTTTATATTTTTTTTAATCATACTGAATATTTCTAACACAACTATAATCTGTTATTAACTAAAAAAAAATGATATAAGTGCTTTCCAACATCCCCATGAATTTTACAATGCCAAACAACACAATGTGCATTCATATAAACTGTACTACTAAACAAAAGTACACATTGCATTTTCATCTATTTGAATAAAGCCAGCATCTTAGGAGTTTCTTCTGTTGAGGTTTGTTGGGGTTTTTAACAGCTAACTTACAATCTCAATAAGACATGGATTGATGGAATGGCATGGCACAACATGGCAAGGCAAACCACAGCAAAATACAACACCAGTTTCTGGTTAAGCATGTCAGTTACTACGGGCATACAGTGGTGTGGGGTATGGCATGATATATCCCAGTAAATATCACAGCACAATACAGTACTGTATGGTAAGGTACAGACTAGTACAACAACAACAAGGTATCAAACTATATGATGATTATGGTACTGTACCATGAAGCACAGTTATTCTACTATCTAGTGTTGTAGAGCAATGTGGGAGGGGTGGGGTGGGGTGATGTGGTATAGGGATGTGTGGGGTGATGTGGTGTGGTATAGGGATGTGTGCGGTGATGTGGTATGGTGTGGGGTGGTACACCAGTGTATGTATTGCAGTAAATGCTATAGATTGTCACTGGTATGATGTGTGGTGGGGACGTGTGGTGTAAAGCACAGTGCATGGAATGGGATGGGATGGATGGGATGGGATGGGATGGTGATGTGCTAAGTTTATCAGATGGGACAGCATGGGGCCAGACAGTATGGTATGATATATTGTGTGGGGTGGGATGGGATGGTACAGGACAAAATGGGATGGGACAGCATGGTGTGGGATGGAATGGAACAGGACAGGCAGGATGGGATGGGACAGGATGGGATGGGGTAAAGCAGGTGGGATGAGTTGGGATGCTTCAGGATGGGACAGGATGGAATGTAACAGTATGGGATGGGATGGGTGGGACAGGATATGATAGGATGGGAAGGGATGGGATGGCAAGGGACAGGATGGGATGGGCGAGAAGGGGATGGCATGGGATAGGATGGCACAGTATGATATGCTACAATATGCATAGTCTGGGAGTATAATGTAGCACAGTGCAGAACACAGAAAACCAGTGCCATACCATTACGCTACAGTCAGTTTCTCCACCTGAAAATTAAGCTGCTCTGCCCAAGACAGCACATCACCACAGCATAGTGCCCCATTTTTTCCTTTTTAAATCTTGTTTACACTTGCTGATATTGC
>CM060346.1:30231262-30233014 GCA_030674155.1 Stramonita haemastoma | reverse complement strand
TTTTTTTTGTTGGTTTCGTTTTTTTTTGTTGTTTGTTTGGTTACTGCTTTCGTGCAAAAACATATCCTTGATGGAAAATATATTTTCCATGCAAAACATATCATATCCTTCATGCAAAATAGATCATATCCTTCATGCAAAATAGATCATGTCCTTCATGCAAAATAGATATGTCTTCATCAAAAATCAATCTTCATGCAAGATAGATCATATCCTGCAAAGTATATCATATCATGCAAAATAGATAGTATCATGCAAAATAGATCATATCCTTCATGCAAAATAGATCATATGCAAAACAGATATCCTTCATGCAAAATAGATCATATCATGCAAAATAGATCATATCGTTCATGTAAAATAGTTCGTATCAATTATCATGCCAAACAGATCGCGTATCCTTCACGAAAAATAGATATTATGCAAAACAGATCATAATCATTATCCTTCTTGCAAAATAGATCCATTATTATGCAAAATAGATCGTATCCTTGATGCAAAATAGATCATAATTATCTTTCATGCAAAACAGATCATGATTATGCTTCATGCAAAACACATCATATCCATCATGCAAAACAGATCACAATCCTTCCTGCAAAATTCTGTAGATAATTGCATTGGATGTGCTTAAGTACGTACTGTGTGTTCTCTCATTCGATGGATCGGTGGTCTAGATGTAACGTGCCTACCTAGAAAGGGGAAAAGTCCGGGTCGGTCGGATGTGTGCGGTGGTTCGGTCCCTGTTTGGGCCCCAAACTTTTCCCCCCAATCCATCAGACCATGAGTGGTGGTCTGGGTGCGAGTCTTTCGGATGAGACGATGATAAACTTAAGGACCTGTGTGTGACACAACATTATTTTTTAGCGCACGTTAAAGAACCCACGGCAACAAGAGAGTTGTCCCTGGCAACATTCTGTGTGTGTGTGTGGGGGGGGGGGGGGGAGCGACTCTTAAAGGGAAACAAATACAGAACTTTAGCAGACAGGAAAAAGAAGAAGAAGAAAAAAATTAATGGGTCGCGCTGTCCTTGTGGCGACGCCGTCTCCCCGGGGAGAGGGAGAGGGAGGGAGAGCATTCGGAATTTCACGCCGAGAAATCTGTCGTGACTTAAAAAACAAACGTGTTATCAATGAATAAATAAATAAATGAATGAACAAACAAATGACTAAACTGGGAAGTTTTACTTATACCTATGATTGTTGTCATTAATGGCATGTGTGTTTTGGGGGGTGTAGACTGTGACGAGGTTTTGTGTTGGCTGGAGAGGGTGTTGTTTGTTTAAATTAATTAATTAATTAATTAATTTATTTATTTGTTCTTTTATATCGAAGATAATGGAATAAGCAATCGTATGCTTTTTTTCCCTACACATCCAGTCCCCATGTGTATGCAGTTTTTTGTAGATGTCATCTGTTCCCACCGGCAATGGTGGCCTACTCTTCCGAAAAGCGGAACAGGATTTAACGTGTGCGCAAGATGTTCTGCGTGCGTTCGCACACGGGGCCTCGGCTTAAAGTCTCATCCGAAGGACTCTTTTCTTTTTTCATTAACTGTGCGAAAACAGATTTAAAAAAAAAAAAAAAAGTAATCTATCTTGTGTTCCTCATTCTCAAGGTTTGAAGTAAAACGTGCTGGGTTTTTTTTTTTTTAATTGTTTAACATAAAAGGTTTTATTTCAACGGCGTGCGGTTGGTTTTTTGTTGTTGTTGTTTGTTTGTTTTTAGTTATTATTCCAGGATGCTTTTTTTT
>CM060346.1:30221262-30226262 GCA_030674155.1 Stramonita haemastoma | reverse complement strand
TTCTCTGTGGTATGGATGGGCCTTGCTGCTGTAAGTAAGGACTTTCAATAAGATGCAAACTGTTTGATTGCCTGAGGGGGGGGGGTCTCTCTCTCTCTCTCTCTCTCTCTCTCCCTCTCCCTCCTCTCCCTCTCTCTCTCTCTCTCTTACACACACACTTTTGATGAGTGATGACTATTGGCCACGTAGAGAGACTTTTGATCCTGATTCGTCAGAGAGAGAGAGAGAAGAGAGAGAGAGAGAGAGAGAGAGAGAACAAACGTTATTTGATGACGATTGGTCAGTGTCGGGTTTGGCCAAGACGGGCACGCTCATATGTCGCTCTGTGATTGGCGGGAGGAGTGAGGCGACAGTCACGTGGCTTCCGGGGGGCCGCGCGCTGATTGGTTATTGGGGGTGGGGCGGGGAGAAACGGACGATTACGTTTATTGATGGTGGAAACCCCCAACAACACGCATGGCCGGGTCTGGTCTGGTCTTGTGTGCAGTCGCATGTGCCTGTGGTGTCTTGTCTGTCACTCGTCAGGAGGATGGATTGATGTTGATGGATTGGCGCTTTGTGTCGTTGTGGAGGGGCTGGCTAGGTGGCGAGCTGTGCTTGTGCTGTGCTGTGTGGTCAGGCGCTGTGGAGAGGGTTGCACGTGCCAGTGCCAGTGTCAGTGTTTGTGGCGTTTGGGAAAGCCAAAAAAAAAAAGGACACAGTGTGGTGACATCGTTTTTTGGTTTTTTTTGCTGGTGGTGGTGGCCTGTACTTGTGGCAGTTGGTAAACTTACAACAACAACAAAATTGACGATTTTTTCTTCCCTCTCTCCCCCCTCCCCTTTTGTTTTTTGTGGGGGTTTTTTGGACAGAAGGGGACAAAAGTTGTCACTGATTTTTGATCCCCTTTCTTTTTTTTAAAGGCAATTTCAGGTAGGTCACACTTCTGCTAGGTTTGAATTTTTAAGAATGATGATGAGGAGGAGGATGATTATTAGATCTATATTGTAGCTAGATCTAATCATCATCATCATCATCATCGTCATCATCACTCCCAGATTCTGTTATCCTGTGAAATGAGGAAAAAAAATTTAAAAATCTAGTTATGATGCTAGTTTATCATGTAAGAAAAAGGTATTATTGAGAGAAGAGGATGATTATTGGACATCTTTATAAAAAAAAAAAAATTAAAAAAAAAGTGATAGTAGTGCAGGCAGTATTCTGAACAGGTATGTTGAAGACAAATGTGGTGAATCGCAGAGTTGAAATTTTGAGAGAGAAAAAAAAATAAGGAAAAGAAGAGAGCAAGTGTGTGATAACAGTGAACATAATTATGGGGAAGTCTAATCCAAGAGGTTCCATTGAGTAGAGCTTGGAAGTTTTAGAGTCAAGTGAATGGATCAGCTGTTTCTGACACCACCCCCCCCCCCCTCCCAAATGAGAAAGAAACTTCTTTTTTTTTTTTGGGGGTTATGTGTGTGTACAGTAGGGCTAGAACACGATTTGTGGCTCATTCTATCTAATGTAACTGTTGGAACAGCTTGGCTCATTTATCTAATGAATGTTGGGACAAGTTGGCTCATTCTATCTAATGTAACTGTTGGGACAAGTTGGCTCATTCTATCTAATGTAACTGTTGGAAAGTTGGCTCATTCTATCTAATGTAACTGTTGGGACAAGTTGGCTCATTCTATCTAATGTAACTGTTGGGACAGTTGGCTCATTCTATCTAATGTAACTGTTGGGACAAGTTGGCTCATTCTATCTAATGTAACTGTTGGGACAAGTTGGCTCATTCTATCTAATGTAACTGTTGGGACAAGTTGGCTAATTCTATCTAATGTAACTGTTGGACAGGTTGGCTAATTTATCTAATGTAACTGTTGGGACAAGTTGCTCATCTATGTAACTGTTGGAACAGCTTGGCTAATTCTATCTAATGTAACTGTTGGGACAGCTTGGCTCATTCTATCTAATGTAACTGTTGGAACAGCTTGGCTAATTCTATCTAATGTAACTGTTGGAACAGCTTGGCTCATTCCATCTAATGTAACTGTTGGGACAAGTTGGCTTGTTCTAATGTAACTGTTGGGACAGTTGGCTCATTCTATTTATCTGTTGGAACAGCTTGGCTCATTCTAATGTAACTGTTGGAACAAGCCATTAATAATAACAATGTAAAATCTAGCATTTTAATAGAATTGTCCTCTTTTTTTTGTTTATTGGAAATGGGAAGTGCTTCATTTCATTTGATTTTGCTTATGAAAAAAAACAACACGAAACTTATGTTATACCAAAGGGGAAACACCCCTTTTTGTGTTTTAACAATACTCGGTTTAAAAAATATATTTGGGAAATTGAGTTTATATGATTGAAGGGGGTGGGGGACCCAAGTCAAACAACTGACACTGGGATAAAATTGCAGTGGGTTGTATAGTCATAGTGTCAAGGATGCAACTGAAAATGAGCATGTCAATAGATTTTTTAAAAAAGTAACCCCCCCCCCCCCAAAAAAAAAAAAAGAAGAAAAGAGCAGCATCAACAAAACAACAAATGAAGCCTTATGAGGTAACTGTTTGAAGTCTTAAGCGTTAACTTTTTGAAGCCTTAAATTAAGGGGTAACTTTTTAAAGCCTTATCGGTTAACTTTTTAAAGCATTATGGGATAACTTTTTGAAAGCCTTATGGGTTAACTCTTTGAAGCAGTATAGGTCTAACTCTTTAAAGCAGTATAGGTCTAACTCTTTGAAGCAGTATGGGCGTAACTCTTTAAAGGTGTATGGGTTTTAACTCTTTTGAAGACGTATGAGTCTAACTCTTATAACTTAAGTCTTAATTCTTTGAAGCCGTATGGGTTAACACTTCGAAAGCTTATGGGCTGTATAGACAAGAGAGTTTGGACACAAGTACATAATAATGTATGCTATGTACTACACTTGACAAAGAGTGCACGTGAACTACCTGGTCATATCTAGGAGTGCATGTGAACTACCTGGTCATAACCAGGAGTGCATGTGAACTATGACAGAGGGTAGGAGTAGGATTGGAACCACGCAGGAGGTTGACAGTAACCGAGTGGGATAAGAACGGTACACGTGATCGACTAGGTCGTAGCCGGGAGTATAATCCCCACATTGCAAGGTAGTGAATATAATTATAACATCACTTGATGAATATGACCTATCGCGAATTACAGCCATCAGTGCAGTCAGTCACCATTGGTGCCTGTCATCAGTGCAGTCAGTCACCATTGGTGCCTGTCATCAGTGCAGTCAGTCACCATTGGTGCCTGTCATCTTGCAGTCAGTCACCATTGGTGCCTGTCATCAGTGATGTCAGTCACCATTGGTGCCTGTCATCAGTGCAGTCAGTCACCATTGGTGCCTATTCTCAATTCCGTCACCATTGGTGCCTATTCTCAATGCAGTGTCACCATTGGTGCCTACCATCAGTGCAGTCAGTCACCATTGGTGTCTAGCATCAGTGCAGTCAGTCACCACTGGTGCCTACCATCAGTGCAGTCACCATTGGTGTCTATCATCAGTGCAGTCAGTCACCATTGGTGCTATTCTCAATGCAGTCACCATTGGTGCCTATTCTCAATGCAGTCACCATTGGTGCCTATTCTCAATGCAGTCACCATTGGTGCCTATCTCAATGCAGTCACCATTGGTGCCTATTATGCAGTCACCATTGGTGCCTATCCTCAGTGCAGTCACCATTGGTGCCTATCCTCAATGCAGTCACATTGGTGCCTACATCAGTGCAGTCAGTCACCACTGGTGCCTGTCATCAGTGCAGTCAGTTACCCTTGGCACAGGACTCTTCCCATGCTCCTGACGGGTAGGCTAAACGCGATGAGCCTTGCTTTGAAAATGCTGGCTGCCTTTGCTCACTTAGAACGCGTGACTGGGTAGCTAGAATAAGAAAGAAGGCTGCAAGTTTTTCTTTCGCTCATGTGACAGACAAACGCCAGCTGCTTTCTTTGGGTGTTGGACGACAACGGAAGAGGACTCTTTTCCAGAGGAAACGTACGTCTCAAGTAAAGCAGCACCACCCGTGACAGATCAGACAGCAGGCTTCGCCAACAGGCACTGTTTGTGTGGAGAACGGTGTGTGTAGAACAGTGTGTGGTCTATGTAGAACGGTGTGTGTTGTAAGAGCACGACAGTCGAAGAAATACACACATCCCCCCCTGAGCAAGTTTTGCTGAAATACACACAATTGGACTCGCAGCATTGGTTACCCCCCCCCCCCCTTTTTTTTTCTTTTTTCTTTTTTTTTTAAACTATGGGGTTGATCTTGAAGAAAGATAGGTGAACAAATCTTTTTTCATGTTTAAAAAAAAAATTGATTAATAAAAAAAAAAAAATAAAAAAAAAAGGGCCCCCCAAAACAAACCCAACAACACTGTCCTCAGTGACAACAACACAGAAAAGTGACGTAGTAAAAACAACAACAACAACAACAAAAACCACAACAGAAAATGCTTTCCATTGTCCCTCAAACAGGGGAAGGGGAAGGAGGGAGAGCCTCCTTCCCGTCCCCACTCACCCCTACCCATCCTCTCGTGTCCAAACCGGCGGCGGAAGAGGAAGGCGAGGTTTTGGTAGGGGCAGCGGCGGCGCATGCGCACCCCCTCCGTCACCACCCCCACCCCCACCCCCACCACCCTCCCCCCCCCCACCCTCCCCACCCTTTCCCGCACATTTACTACCAGGAGAGCCACCACTACCTCCACTACCACCACTACCACCACCACCACCACCACTGCCCTGAACAACAACAGCAACAGCAGCAGCAGCAACAACAACCACTGGAGCATGGGTACTCGCACCTACACCCCTCACAGGAAACTGCAAGCCTTCCAGACGAGTCCCCACCCCCTCCCCCCCTCTTCATCATCACTATCGAAATTCCCTCCTCTTCCTCCTCCTAGTAGTCAACAGAAACCTTTACTCCCCCACCCCCATCCTCTCCACACACAACAGAATCTGGCAGCTGGTGACAGCGATGTCGAC
>CM060346.1:30213762-30216262 GCA_030674155.1 Stramonita haemastoma | reverse complement strand
AGGTGTGCGTGTGTCTGTGTATGTATGTGTCTTGTGTGTGTGTGTGTGTCTGTGTGTGTGTGATCTGTGTGTGTGTGTGTATGTATGTGTGTGTGCGTGTGTGTATGTGTGTGTGGGTGTGTCTGTGGGTGTGTGTGTGTCTTTATGTATGTGTGTCTGTGTGTGTGTCTGTATGTATGCGTGTGTGTATATGTGTATCTGTGCGTGCGTGCGTGTGTGTGTGTGTGTGTGTGTGTGTGTGTGTGTGTGTGTGTACTGGTAGCGTGGAACGACTTCGGGGAGGTGGACGATTACATGAAAGTGGTAACACTCGAAACGAGCGTGCAGACGATGTCATACGTCATTCACAGCTCGCCATGACGTCACCTCCGCTCCCTCTCCCCGTCTACTACTGTCTTGGGGGGGGGGGGGGGGGGGGGGGTTCTGTGTCGCTGTTTGTTAGCTAAGACTTGTATTGTCTCTCCCGCACTCTTATTGTCCTTCTCTTTTTTTTCTTTTTTTTTTGAAAATTATTGGTAGTTCTAGGCCCTACTACTTTTCAACCCAAATAAGGAGTTGATGTATGTATATATATATATTATATATATATATATTTCCTTTCTCTCCCTCCTCCCCTCCCCTCCCCCCCTTCCCTTTCTTCTTTTTTTTTTTGGGGGGGGGGGGTTGTTTAGGTGTTTATAAAACCAATAGTACAACGGCACTGTGTGTCAGTCAGTGCACCGTGGGGATTTTTTCATTTGATATGAATTTATTTTATTTGTTTTATTTTATTTATTTGTTTGTTTATTCTTTTGTTTATTTATTTATTTATTCATTTGTTTATTTATTTATTTATTTATTCATTTTATTTCTTTTATTTCGAGGATGCTGGAATAAACACTCGTATGCTTTAATTATACATCCGGTCCCCGTTAGTATGCAGTTTTGTCAATTTCGTCCTGTGTTTCTCACGGACGCACCATGGCCTACTCCCGAAAAAAGCGGAAGAGGTTTTTAACATGTGCGGAAGATGTTCTGCGTGCGGGTTTGCACACGGGACTTCGGGTTTAGTCTCATCCCGAAGGACTTTTTAATTTTTTTGGGGGGGAGAGTGGAGTAGGCACGGATGTTAACTCCAAAGGACAATATTCCCTTGAACCGAGGGTTCGAACCCGGGTCAGCAGATCACATGCACATTGTTCAACCCGCGCGATGATATTTATATAATTATGTGTATGCGCGCGCGCGCGTGCCTGCATACCTGGAAAAGGAGTAAGTGGGGAAATTTGGAACAAGAAAAAAAAAAGGTCCAGAATGACTTGTATGTTTGAAAAAGAATAGAGCCGAGCTAAAGATTTGTGGAGACCAAAGAGTGTATGCGGTATACCTGGTCCTTCTGGTCCTTCGGATGAGACGTATAAACCATGGTCGCGCGTGTGAACGCACGCAGAACATTTTGCGCACACATTAAAAACCTGTTCCACTTTTTAAATTTTTTGGGGGGGAAGAGTAGACCATTGTGTGTGTGTGGGTGGGCGGGTGGATGAGAAAATTGACAAAACTGTATGTATACTCCTGAGGATTGGATGTACTAAAAAAAAAAAAAAAAAAAAAAAAAAAGTAATCACACAGGTGCTTATTCCATTATCCTCCAAATAAATGAATTAGAAGTAAAATAGAATGAATATTGCTATGATGAAGGGGGGTTTTGCAAAATGACGGACACAGAGAGATATTGTTGGCATCGTTTGTTTGGGTTTTTTGGGGTTGTTTTTTTCGTTCCTGGGCTAGACCTCCAAGGTTCACGCAATGCCGAGAAATTCTCAATGCGACCCGTTTCTTTCGCTTACCATTAAGGTAGCCGCATTTTCGATTCGGGGGAAATGATACCTAAACACACGACACTAGTGTGCAGGCGTTTGTTGTTTTTTGTTGTTGTTCGTTTGGTTGGTTGGTTGGTTGGTTGTTTTTTTTTTTTATTAAAATTTTGTCATCTGTTTCAATAACACAAAATATGGTGGCATCGTCATCCCCAAAAAGGCAGAACGGGTTTTTGAACGTGTACCTAAGATGTTTGGCTTTTTGTTTGATTTTTCTTCGTTTTTTTTTTTTAAATTAAAATTTTGTCATCCTTCCAATAACACCACACATATACACACGTACACACACACACACACACACACACATCACACACACACACACACAACACACACACACACACACACACACACACACACACACACACACACCACACACACACACACACACAAAATGGTATCGCCATTCCAAAAGGCAGAATGGGTTTTCAACGTGTACCTAAGATGTTTTTTTTGCTTGCATAATTATTTTACATCCGAAGGATTTTCGGGGAAATAGGTTAACTCCAGTTATAGCTCAGAATGATTGCTAAAGATAACAAAGAGTGATAGCTCAGAATGATTGCTAAAGATAACAAGAGTGATAGCTCAGAATGATTGCTAAAGATAACAGAATGATAGCTCAGAATGATTGCTAAAGATAA
>CM060346.1:30205045-30213662 GCA_030674155.1 Stramonita haemastoma | reverse complement strand
TTTATTGTGTACTTAAGAAATGTTTTGCTTGTATGTGTGTATATCCCACCTGAAGGCTCTCCTTTTTTATAAATGTTTGATAATGATAGTGGGATTGGCTATGTTGGAAAAATATTTAGCTGATTGTGTGGTTGCTTTGGAATGAAGTTGATATAATATTGTGTGGAGATTTAAACAGTAGGACATCAAACATTTTCTTGCCATCATGTGGCAGATGATTTTATTTCAGAGCTCCAAAGCAAAAGCATGTCTCTTAGTGGTAATCGTTATTTGAAGATTCTGTTATAAATAATTTATGGTAAATTATTATTGAATATTTTGTACGACTTTTTAGTTTACAAATTCTGAATGGTGTATGTTAATGGTGATCAGCAGGGACGCCTATACGTACATTTCTGATGGAGGATGCACTTAGTGTTAATGATTATTTTTTAGTGTCAGATGATTTGTTCTCTCAGATTTTTGTCTCATGTTGTTTGTTTGTTGCTGAACGTTCTGATTCAGATCACCTTCCTGTGGAATTACATATTAATCCATTGTATAAAACTTATGTAATAGCCGAAGAGCCATCTGTTGTGGAAAAGTTTGTGTGGGATGAAAACAAACTCTCAGCTTATAAAGATAATCTTTGTGAGGAAGACATGCATGTAACTTTTTCAAATGCTTACAGATGATTGATGAGAATATTAATGAAGCTCTAGATTTGTTCAATAGTTGTATAAAGTCCAGTGCTGAATGTATGAAGAAACAGGTACATGTAAAAAAAGGTTTATCAAATGCAACATGGTTTTGATAATGAATGTAAAAGTTATGAAGTGCAGGGTAAGAAAATTATTAAAGACTTACCGGAAAACGTTTAAAGAACGAAGACAGAAACTTGTACTGTGTTTTAGAAGGGAATATAAATACATGCTAGAAAGGAAAAGGAAACAGTATATATGACATTACTTGCAGACATGGTGTCTTCAATCTCTTCTCAAGTCCAGTTCTGGAAAAGTGTTAAGAAGGCATCATTTAGAAATAGTCAACCTAAGAATAATATATCAGTTGACAGTTGGTTTCAACATTTCAAAACCCTGTTGGAGAAAGACTCATCAGACAACTCCATGAATACTAATGTTGACTATGATGAAAGTGAGGAAGATTTTGATCGTCCAATATCTAAAGGTGAAATATATTGGGCACTTAGAAAACTAAAAAATGATAAAACAGCAGGTCCTGATCAAATCATCGGAGAATTGCTGAAAAATGGAGGTGAAGATGTTGTGCTTTTCCTTCTAAAATTATTCAACAAAATCTTTGAGGATGGCCTTTTCCCAGATAATTGGACTGAATCTATAATCCTAACATTACACAAAAAGGGCGATGTTGATAACCCTAATAACTATAGGGGAATTTCTCTTAGTGATATAAGTAGTAAGTTGTATAGTACTATCATTAATAATAGATTACAGGAATGGGTTAGGAAAAATGATATTACAGGTGAACACCAAGCTGGTTTTAAGAGAGGATATTCCACTATAGATCATATGTTTACTCTGCTTGCGTTTGTACAGAAACAGTTTGCTCTTAACCGTAAGCTCTATGTGGCATTTATTGATTTTTGAAAAGGCATTTTGATTCTGTTAATAGAAACTTGTTGTGGCCTATTCTCCTGAAAAATTGGTGTGAAGGGTAAATTATTACGATGTTTGAGAGCCATGTATCAGAATGTCAGAAGCAGAATAAGATGTGGTACTAAAACTGACTGATGTAATATACTGTACCACTGGTGTTAAACAGGGTGATGTATGTAGCCCTTTACTGTTTTCGGTTTTTATTAACGAGTTAGCCAGAGAAGTCATCAATAAAGGTAAACATGGTGCCACTTTCCCCCAAGATGCCACAGAATTATCTATTCTTCTACTTGCTGATGATGTTATCCTACTATCTGAAACAGTTGTTGGCTTACAAAAGCAGTTAAATAGCTTGAGCAGTGCTGCAGTGGCACTTGATCTTAAGGTTAATCTGAATAAGAGCAATATCGTTGTATTCAGAAAAGGTGGTCATTTAGCTGCTCATGAAAAATGGTTGTACAATGGAAAAGTCATGCCAGTGATTAATGTATATAAATACTTAGGAATCTGTTTTTCTACAAAGCTTAGTTTCACAACTGCATGTAAAGATCTGGCAAGTCGAGGTAAACGAAGTTTGTTATTGGTTTTGAGAAAATTACGAATATTGAATAATAACTCCTTTGATTTGTTCATTAAGATATTTGATGCCCAAATACAACCCACTGTGTTATATGGTGCAGAAATATGGGGTTTGGATGCAGCTGCAACACATTGTGAATCGGTGCACCTCTTTGCTTTAAAACAGTTTCTAGGCTTAGATAGACGTACGCCCAATGATCTTGTGTATAGTGAAACTAATAGATATCCTCTCTCCGTTAATGCTGCTGTAAGATGTATTAGATACTGGATTAAGATTCTATATATGGATGAGAATAGGTTACCTTTTAAGTCTTACAAGATGCTTTATGATCTAGACCTCAAAGGGAAAAACAAACTGGGCTACACAAATACGTACCTGTTTATGTGAACTCGGTTTTGGATTTGCTTGGCTTAATCAAGGTGTTGGAAATTGTAGAGAATTTATAAAGGCTTTCAGGCAAAGACTGATTGACTGCAGGTGGCAACAATGGAATGACCATATACAAACCAGTGAAAGATATCAAATGTATAGACAATTTATAAGTACTCATGATATTAAACCTTATCTCAAGCTTGATATGGACATTCATTTGAAAAGAATTATGTCTAAATTTAGACTTGGTGTATCAGATATAAATGTTCATAAATTCAGATACAGAGGATATAATGTTGATGACACTAGGTTACTATGCCCATTATGTAAGCAAGCACCTGAAGATGAAGTACATTTTGTGTTATGTTGTCCAGTGTTAGAGGTTGTTAGGCAGAGTTACATCCCTGTAAAATATAGTAGGCAGGCTAATTCTTTTAGACTCTGTTTACTTATGGCGTCAAGTCAGCCTGAAGTTGTGCGCAGCCTCACTTTATATTTGTGTAAAGCTTTCAAAATAAGAGATACTTTATTATCGTAAGTCATATCTTTGTAACTGATGTTGCTGCTGTATAATAAGTCCTTTTGTTGTTATTACTGTTGTCTTAATCCATCAACAAAATACCAAAGCAGTTTGGCAACCCCCTTCATGTATGGGCCAATGGCCTTTTTGTGAATAAAGTTTTCGAGTTCGAGTTCGAGTTCTCTCTCTCTCTCTCTTCTCTCTCTCTCTCTCTCTCTCTCTCTCTCTCTCTCTCTCTCTCTCTCTCTCTCTCTCTCTCTCTCTCTCTCTCTCTCATGCATGTGGGCATGTACACACACACACACACACACCACACACAACACACACACACAAACACACACACACACTTGCTAGATCGATCTCTCTCTCTCTCTCTCTCTCTCTCTCTCTCTCTCTCTCTCTCTCTCTCTCTCTCTCTCTCTCTCTCTCTCTCTCTCTCTCTCTCTCTCTCTCTCATGCACGCATGCATGCACACACACATACACACACACACTCACACACTCACACACACACACCCCACACACACACAACACACACACACACACACACACACACACACACACACATTATAATGAATAAATTAGTTTAATCAACAATGGTCATGGAAAGAAGCATGCAAGCTCACTAGACCCAGATTGAAGCCGTGTGGTGGCGACAAGAGAAAGGCCAAGTTTCATCAAGGTGGGCCACCACCACATTAAACGGCGTTAACTTCGCCCTGCGAAGAACCTCCTCCTCGCTCTTCCAGAAGTCGTTTACGTCCCAGCCACCAGTGCGTCTGTCAAGGTGACAGGTTGACAAGGGAGACAAACACAAGCCGACTGGAACATCGCACATCCATCTTTCTGACTTGCGTTTGTGTGTGTAGGCCAGTGTGTGTGTGTGTGTGTGTGTGTGTGTGTGTGTGTGGCTCTTAGTGGAACATCCAAAATGAAAGTTTCTTGACAAGAAAAGGTCCCCCTTCCTCTCCCCTCCCCTCCCCCTCCCCTCTCCTCCCCCCTTTCAGCCCTCCCTCTCTGTCTGTTTCTGTCTGTTTGTCTCTCTTCTCTCTCTCTCTCTCTCTCTCTCTCTCTCTCTCTCTCTCTCTCTCTCTCTCTCTCTCCTCTCTCTCTCTCTCTCTCTCTCTCTCTCTGGAGTGTGCGTGAGAGTATGTACATGTAGAGTGGGGTTGGCAGGCTTGATTGGGTTAGATAAAGTTGGTGAGACATGGGAAGGGGGGGGGGGGGGGGAGTTGGTCACCCCCCCTCCCCCCCAAAAAAAAGAGATAAATAAATCAACAACAAAAAAATTTAATCAATTTACATTTATTATCCCTCTCTTTTCTTCATGACATTGAATCTATTTAACTCACTCATACCCCCCCCCCCCACTCTCTCTCCCTTCCCTACTGTTATCCACTCAACACACACACACACACACACACACACACACACACACACACACACACACCACACACACACACACATATATATTAGGCACACACTCATTGAAAATTTAATAACAACAACACAACAGTGTTATAATAATAATAATAATACATGGAATTTATATAGCCCTATATCTTGTAAAACAAATCAAAGCGCTTGCACTCGACCCTCACAATAAACAACCAATGACAATAAATAATTCTAGCTAGCAAATTCGAAAGCACACTTACACACGCGCGCAGTGCACACACACACACACACACACACACTATTATAGGACTATTGAAAGAGATAGATAAGGAGAAAGAGAAGAAGATGGACACAGATGCTGAGGCAAAGAGTTCCAGAGAGGGGGGGGGGGGCTGAATAAGGGAACATGAGGCATGCTGGCCAAAAGAGAACAGTTTTAATGTCGCCAGATTTTATTTTAGTGTTGGAGTCTCGACTGTAAACCATCTAGTGAGGATGCGTGTGTGTGTGTGTGTGTGCGTATGTCTGTGTGTGTTTATTTTATGTTATTTTTTCAATTTTTTTTTTTTTATGTCGAGGATAATGGAATAAGCACTCCTGTGCTTTCTTACATCCAGTCCCCGTACCGTGTGCATGCAGTTTTTGTAAACCGTGTCATCTGTTCCCACGGGCACACAATGGCCGACTCTTACGAAAAGTGGAACAGGATTTAACATGTGCGCAAGATGTTCTGCGTGCGTTTGCACACGGGGCCTCGGTTTATAGTCTCATCTGAAGGACTTTTGGGGAGGAGAGTGGAGTCAGCACTGATGTTAACTCCAGGGGAAAAAATCCTCTCGAACGGGAATCGAAGCCGGGTTGTCAAATTGCGAGCGCAATTTTCTGACCACTAGGTTATCCTGTCCCTGTGTGTGTGTGTCTGTGTCTTGAGTGTGCGCGAGCGTCTGTGTGTGTGTGTGTGTGTGTATGTATGTATATGTGTGTGTGTGTAGAGGGGGAAGGGATGATGTATGGCTTAAGATGGTTATTGTGAAGTCTCCCATCACTCAGTCTTAAGGAAATGTGCTTTTTTTTCTTCTTTTTTTTTGGGGGGGGGGGGGGGGGGGGGGGGGGGGGTTCTCTTCCCTTATTTGTGTGTTTGTTTTTGAGGTTGTTTTTCTTTTTTGGGTAGATGTTGTTATCATTTATCAACAAAATGTCACCATGAAAGAGAACATATGTAAACAAGCTATTTTTGTTGTTGGTTGGTGTTATTTGTGGCGTTAGGGTTTGGGGGGGTGGGGTGGGGGTTTAGATCTACATCTCTCTCTCTCTCTGTCTCTCTCTGTCTCTCTGTCTCTCTGTCTCTCTGTCTCTCTCTCTCTCTCTCTCTCTCTCCTCTCTCTCTCTCTCTCTCTCTCTCTCTTTGCTGTTGTTGTCACTCTGTGTTGTGGTTGCAGAACAAAGTCTTTGTACTTATTCTTTTCCTCTAAAAAAAAAAAAAAGAAAAAAAAAAGACACTTTTGTTCTTTCATTCATTCTCAGGCCGGATGTAAAAAGAGCAACTGTTGCTTATTCTGTACCGTCTTATATTAATATTCTCCCCTGTCTCTCTCTCTCTCTCTCTCTCTCTCTTCTCTCTCTCTCTTCTCTCTCTCTCTCTCTCTCTCTCTCTCTCTCTGTTGTCTCTTCTCTCTCTTCTCTCTCTCTCTCTCTCTCTCTCTCTGTCTCTGTCTCTCTCTCTCACGATAGCCTAGTGGTCAGAACATTGCGCTGGCAATTTGACGACCCGGGTTCGAGTCCCGTCGAGGAGATTTTTCTCCTGGAGTTAACATCAGTGCTGACTCTACTCTCCCCAAAAGTCCTTCGGATGAGACTTTAAACCGAGGCCCCGTGTGCGAACGCACGCAGAACATCTTGCGCACACGTTAAATCCTGTTCGCTTTTCGTAAGAGTAGGCCATCGTGTGCCGGTGGGAACAGATGACAATATTTACAAAAACTGCATACACACGGGGACCGGATGAAAAAAAGCACATGATTGCTTATTCTGTTATCCTCGATATAAAAGATTAAATAAATAAATAAACTCTCTGTCTCTCTCTCTCTCCCTCACTCTCCGTCTCTGTCTCTCTCTGTCTCTGTCTCTGTCTCTCTCTCTCACCAAGATTAATTTGGTGTGGAAATGGATTAAGCAGAGGATCAAGCACACACGGGGACTGGATGTAAAACAGCACACAAGGGCTTATTTCATCATCCCTGGCCGATATAAAATAATAAGATTAAATAAATGAAATTTAAAAAAAGCACAAGTTCATATTTATTGCGTGCCGCTAGTTTCTTGTCAGTGTGTCTTGATCTTCAAGTGATTTGGGTTTCGACGTTCCATGTCATGTTTTTCTTATTCCCTGAGTTTTGACTTGTATATTTTTTTTAATTTATCAACATGTTCTTGTGTTAATCTACCCGTCCCCCCACTTGGTTGTCTTGTTGCCTAAGGCTGAAGTACCATTAAATCATTTCAGTGTTCTCTCTCTCTCTCTCTCTCTCTCTCTCTTTTGTCTCTCTCTCTCTCTCTCTCCCCCTCTCTCTCTCTCTCTTTCTCTCTCTCTTTCTCTTTTCTCTCTCTCTTGTTGTAAGATTTATTTGGTGTGAAAATGAATTAAACAGACATACAGGAAGAAGCATGTTAATGAAAAGGGACAGAAAGGATATATATTATATGTGTGTGTATAATATATATATATATATATATGTATATATATGTATATATATATATATATTCACATACACACACACACACACACACACACACACACACACACACACACACACACACACACACACACACACACACATACACACTCTCACACATACAGGTGTAGGCAGGGGGACGGGATAACTTAGTGGTCAGAACATTGCACTCGCAATTTGACGACCTGGGTTTGATTCTCGGTTGAGGGGATTTTTCCTCTGGAGTTAACATCAGTGCTGACTCTACTCCCCCAAAAGTCTTTCAGATGAGACTAAAAACCGAGGCCCTGTGTGCAAACGCACGCAGAACATCTTGTGCACGCGTTAAATCCTATTCCGCTTTTCGTAAGAGTAGGCCATCGTGTGCTGGTGGGAGCAGATGACATTTACAAAACGTCATACACACGGGGACTGGATGTAAAGAAAAAAAGCAAATGATTGCTTATTCCTTTATCCTTGATATAAAAGTTTTGTTTTTTTAAATGAGAGACATCCCTCAGAAATACAAAGCACCTTCTGGGTGAGAAAAGAACCAGTCATTTTGACACAAGCCCATCATCAACATTCTCACTTTAAAATAATACCGTGCGCATTTTTATTTTATTTTATTTTGTAGGCACTTTTGTAGTTTGGGGAAGTGTTGGGGGGGTGGGGGTGGAGAGGGATGTGTGATTGTGTCCCCTTTCCTTTTCTGTTCTTCAGAGAGTGGGGGGGGGGGGGGGGGAGAGAGAGAAAATAACTATTAGTCTCCCTGTGTTGTTCTGAGGACATTTTTTTTCCCTTTTTTTTTTCTTTTTTCTTTTTGTATGGCGTGCACTGTGCACCTGAATGAGAAGGTGTGTGCATGTATGCGCACACGCGCGCGCGCGCACACACACAAACACACACACACTTTTTTTTTTTTTAGTTCATGATAATATGAAAAAATATGTATAAAAACATTGATAATTTTATATATAATCAACCCATACAAAAAGAAATTCAACCAAAGGAAGGGGCATGGGGGGGGGGTTGTTGTTGTTTTTTTAATTTATAGGAAAAATGAAACCCAAAGTAACAAGCAAACAACCCTCACCCCCCCCCCACCCAAAAAAAGTCAGAAACCTCATTTCTTATTCCCCCTTCTTTATACTCCGTCCCCCGTCAACCCTCCCCCCACCTCCCAACCATCACCACCACCCACCCAACCCCAAAATAATTTCTGTTCTCCCCTGCCTGTACCCCCACCCCCTCCTCCAATCCCTACGTACATCTTCTCCTTCTTTTCCTCCTCCTAAAAATAACACAAAGCAAATATTTTGCTGGGGTAGATGAGAAAGCTTCTTTAAAGTATAGCGCATTGTCTGATGTGAAAGATGACAAGTGCTTAGGACGAGAGGAGAGAGAGAGAGGAGGGGGGG
>CM060346.1:30170045-30202545 GCA_030674155.1 Stramonita haemastoma | reverse complement strand
TGTCCTGTCCTGTTGTTTACAGTGTTACAGACTTACATATAACCCTGTCCTGTCCTGTTGTTTACAGTGTTACAGACTTACATATAACCCTGTGTCCTGTCCTGTCCTGTTGTTTACAGTGTTACAGACTTACATATAACCCTGTCCTGTCCTGTCCTGTTGTTTACAGTGTTACAGACTTACATGTAACCTGTCCTGTCCTGTCCTGTTTACAGTGTTACAGGCTTACATGTAACCCTGTCCTGTCCTGTTGTTTACAGTGTTACAGACTTACATATAACCCTGTCCTGTCCTGTTGTTTACAGTGTTACAGACTTACATATAACCCTGTCCTGTCCTGTTTACAGTGTTACAGGCTTACATATAACCTGTGTCTTGTCCTGTCCTGTTGTTTACAGTGTTACAGACTTACATATAACCCTGTGTCCTGTCCTGTCCTGTTGTTTACAGTGTTACAGACTTACATGTAACCCTGTCCTGTCCTGTTGTTTACAGTGTTACAGACTTACATATAACCCTGTCCTGTCCTGTTGTTTACAGTGTTACAGACTTACATGTAACCCTGTCCTGTCCTGTCCTGTCCTATCTCGTTGTTTATAGCCCTGCCGACCACACAGGCCATATCGTGGGGCCATCGTCTTTGTAAAAACTGAAATCTCAGAGTAAAAACCATGCAACTCTATACAGATTAAAAAAAAAAACGGGGTAGAAAACCAGCTCTGCCATTGTCCCTCGTATCAGCACCTTGGCCAGCCCTCAGGGTTGGTGGACCCAGGACGGGCACCGCGTCGTGGGAGAAAGCAGGCAAACCCCTGTAGCTGTCAGCGCACACGTGTGCACAAAGACAACATGTACACAGATACATGAACGCATTCACTGAATCAGTGCCCTTGATGGATCGCACTTATGGGGCTTAGGAAAGGAGGCAAGGCAAATTCTTTTATTTCGAGGATAATGATGAAGCACTCTTGTGCTTTTTTTTTGGGGGGGGGGGGTTTACATCCAGTCCCCGCCCTTATCAGGGATTACATCAAATTTTTATTTTAAAAAAACATACCTCTAACCAAAAAAAACAACCGAATAATATACCAAATAACAAAAAACAAGACGACAAGAACAGTAATTAACAGAAGAGGAGATGTAAGCACAGAAGATAAAAAATAGAGTAACAAAAGGGCAAACACCAAGAACTAAAAATAAACAATCAAATGATCATTATTTAGACGGAGCAAAGTTGTATTGTTGGAATGTAACTAAAGAAATATACAAACAATCAAATGATCATTATATAGACGGAGCAAAGTTGTATTGTTGGAATGTAACTAAAAAATAAACAATCAAATGATCATTATATAGACGGAGCAAAGTTGTATTGTTGGAATGTAACTAAAAAATAAACAATTAAATGATCATTATTTAGACGGAGCAAAGTTGTATTGTTGGAATGTAACTAAAAAGTAAACAATCAAATGATCATTATATAGACGGAGCAAAGTTGTATTGTTGGAATGTAACTAAAAATAAACAATCAAATGATCATTATTTAGACGGAGCAGAGTTGTATTGTTGGAATGTAACTAAAAAATATACAATCAAATGATCATTATACAGACGGAGCAGAGTTGTATTGCTGGAATGTAACTCAAAATAAACAATCAAATGATCATTATACAGACGGAGCAGAGTTGTATTGTTGGAATGTAACTCAAAATAAACAATCAATCAATGATCATATACAGACGGAGCAGAGTTGTATTGCTGGAATGTAACTCAAAATAAACAATCAAAATGATCATTATACAGACGGAGCAGAGTTGTATTGCTGGAATGTAACTCAAAATAAACAATCAAATGATCATTATACAGACGGAGCAGAGTTGTATTGCTGGAATGTAACTCAAAATAAACAATCAAATGATCATTATACAGACAGAGCAGAGTTGTATTGTTGGAATGTAACTCAAAAATAAACAACAATCAAATGATCATTGTACAGACGAGCAAAGTTGTATTGTTGGAATGTAACTAAAAAATAAACAAACAATCAAATGATCATTATTTAGACGGAGCAAGTTGTATTGTTGGAATGTAACTAAAAAATAAAACAATCAAATGATCATTATATAGACGGAGCAGAGTTGTATTGTTGGAATGTAACTAAAAAATAAACAATCAAATGATCATTATATAGACAGAGCAAGTTGTATTGTTGGAATGTAACTCAAAAAAAACAATCAAATGATCATTATATAGACAGAGCCAAAGTCTTATGGTGTTGGAATGTAACTCAAAATAATCAAATGATCATTATATAGACGGAGCAGAGTTGTATTGTTGGAATGTAACTAAAAAATAAACAATCAAATGATCATTATATAGACGGAGCAGAGTTGTATTGCTGGAATGTAACTAAAAAATAAACAATCAAATGATCATTATATAGACGGAGCAGAGTTGTATTGTTGGAATGTGTGAAGAAAGCAAGCACTAGCAAGGAAGACAAAAGGACAGCTCAGGAAGGCAGGCGTAGTTTATGGCACAGGAATGTATTGTTACATGGTGTCTGACGCCACGACGTGTGAATAAGTTTCAAAGCTTGCTGCAACTGTTGAAATAACTATGTAAATGAATGGCCTTGGGGGTAGAGGGTTTTTTTGTTTTGTTTTAGTTGTGTGTGTGTGGGAGAGGAGAGAGAGAGAGAGAGAGAGAGAGAGTGTGTGTGTGAGGGGACAGGCATGCATGCCTGCTTTTGTGTGTGCATGTGTGTGTGTGTGTGTGTATGCAATGTTGTGTTAATCCATGGTGCATGATTGTTTGCTCACAGGATTAATGATGGTGTCTAAAACAAACAAAAAAATTTATGATTCACATTGACTTTGTCTTTGTGTGTGTTGTGTATGATACCTTTTTATAAACTTGTATCATGTACAACTCTCTGCATCCACACCACCAAGTATTCCACAATATGTATGTGTCATATGGTATATATACACAGACAGTAAGCAATTCACACAGTACGCTGCAGTACAGCACAGCACAGCACAGCACAGCACAGCCAAACACGACACAACTCTATGCTGCATTGTGCTGTACTACTCTGGACTACTATACACTACTATACACTACCTTACTATACATACTTACTATACATACCTACTATACGCTACCTACTATACGCTACCTTACTATACACTACCTTACTATACATACCTACTATACGCTACCTTACTATACACTACCTTACTATACATACCTACTATACGCTACCTTACTATACATACCTACTATACACTACCCTACTATACGTACTTACCTTACTATACATACCTACTAACTTACACTACCTACTATACGTACTTACTACATTACCTACTATACGCTACCTTTACTATACACTACCTTACTATACGCTACCTTACTACTTACTACTATACACTACCCTATACTACTTTACACTACCTTACTATACGCTACCTTACTATACATACCTTCTATACGCTACTTACTATACCTACCTACTATACCTACCTTACTATACGCTACCTTACTATACTACTTACTATACATACCTACTATACCTACTTACTATACACTACCTTACTATACCTACCTTACTATACTACCTACTTTACCTACTTACACTACCTACTATACACTACCTACTATACGCTACCTTACTATACATACCTACTATACGCTACCTTACTATACATTACCTTACTATACACTACCTTACTATACCTACCTTACTATACATACCTACTATACCTACTTACTATACGCTACCTTACTATACACTACCTTACTATACATACCTTACTATACACTACCTTACTATACGTACCTTACTATACGCTACCTTACTATACCTACCTACTATACGCTACCTTACTATACACTCACCCACCAGTACCACCACACTTACACCTGCCCTACTTCAGTATTTCCCTACCATACCTACCCTACCACCCGCCCCACCTTAACGATGTATCGAATCGATCGCGTGCAATCATCCAATGCAGCTTTTCCACCTTGACAGAACACTTGACTGATATTATTGTCTCTCTCTCTGTGTGTCCAGTCCAATTTTATTTTCAGATGGTACATTGAGTTAAGCAATAAATGTGCTTTTTTTTTTTGCAATTTATTTTTTAATCAAGCCATCTAGTCTGTGTCGGTGTGTGTGTGTTGTCTGTGCACTAATATTGTCTTGTGTGTGCTGTGCATTAGTATTGTCTGTGTGTGTGTGCGCGGTGTGTCTGTGTGTGCGTGTGCAAGGAGCGGCCCCATCCAGCTCACTTGACAAATCCAACAGGAACACTAATACTATCTCTGTGTGTGTCGTGTGTGTGTGTGTGGTATGTGTGTGTGTGTCTGTGTGTGTCTGTCTGTGTGCAGGGAGCGGCCCCATCCAGCTGTGGCAGTTTCTGCTGGAGCAGCTGACGGACAAGTCCTGCCAGCACTTCATCAGCTGGACGGGGGACGGCTGGGAGTTCAAGCTCTCCGACCCGGACGAGGTCGCCCGCCGCTGGGGCATCCGCAAAACAAGCCCAAGATGAACTACGAGAAACTGTCGCGCGGCCTGCGCTACTACTACGACAAGAACATCATCCACAAGACGGCCGGCAAGCGCTACGTCTACCGCTTCGTCTGCGACCTCAACAGCCTGCTGGGCTTCACCCCGGAGGAGTTGTTCAAAGCCTGCGACGTCAAACCACAGAAGGATAAGGAGGATGAGTGAGGGGAGGGGGTGGTGGTGGTGTGTTGGTGTTGGTTGTGGTTGGAGGGAGGGGAGCCTGTACCGCGCACACACACACAGGGCACGTTCCCGATCTGGTTTTGGAAACTTTGCGCTCGCTCGCTCGCTCGTTCGTTCGCTCGCTCTCGCTACGATGATAAAGAGTTTGCTGTCTTTGAGAGGTGGTTGGACTTGAGGAGGGGGGGGGGGGAATATGTTTTAAAAAAAAAAAAATGAAGAAAAAAAAAAAGGCACACAATTTTGAGGTTCGAGACCAGCGTGGTTTGGACGGACTCTCTCTGTCTCTCTCTCTCTCTCTTGTGCCGATTTGTTGGGAGAGGAGTGGAGAGGAGCGGAGCCTGGGAAAGGCGTAGGGCGTTTTGAGCAAAGAGTGTTTGTTGGTGACGGCGTTTTGGGGTCATGGAGGAGGTTGGCTCCTTGGAAGTGGGACTTGTTCCAAAGGAGGAAGACTGTGGGCCGAAGCGGCTGGCTTGGCTGAGAGAAAATGTACGAAGAGAAAAGAAAAAGTGTTCTCCATTTATTCCTGGGAAATATGGAATTTTGGAAACTGCATGATAAAAAGATTCTTACATCATCACCTTGTTAAAAGAGGTGAAACGGAAAGGATTTTTGGGGGGAAAGAGGAGGATGGCTTTAGGGAAAATGGCTTCCTGTCAAGATGAAGGAGAATACTTACACGTTTTGATGTTCACGACCACACTCACTTTGTTGCCTTCATTTTGTTTTGGGCCTTAAACAACTTAAGATGTTTTCATCGTCAACCCTTCCCTTCATCCCCCCCCCTCCTCCTCCTCCTCCTCCTCTTGCCTTTTTCTCTGTCAGTGTTATCACCCTTTTGGGGCAATTAATATGTACAGCCAACCCTTAACTGTTAAAAAAAAAAAAAAAATTTTTCATTGATTACTAAATTTTGCTCCAGCCTTGAATTAGTCGATGTCAATCTGAACACCTGATTGGACGACTGAAATTTGTCCGGCCTTTTTCGTTGGTTGAGGGGATTCAGGCATCTGATTGGATGACGGAAAGAAGTTCGGCCTTTTGTCGTTGGTTGAGGTGATTCAGGCATCTGATTGGATGACCGAAAGAAGTCCGGCCTTTTGTCATTGGTTGAGGTGATTCAGGCATCTGATTGGATGACTGAAATTTGTCCGGCCTTTTGTCGTTGGTTGAGGTGATTCAGGCATCTGATTGGATGACTGAAAGAAAGAAGTCCGGCCTTTTTGAGGGCAGTTGCAAGATGGGAAGTGTTTTTGCGTTGTACAGATTTTTGGTGAACCAGTGCCTGAACTTTAAAGTAGAGCCTGCCAAGGTCAGGGCTGATTTTTGTTATAATTTGATAACAGATATACACATATATATATATATATATTATATCCATAAATATATATTTGACCCCCACCCCCTCCCCCCTAAGTTTTGTTGTAGAGATTTGAAGTGTTGTGGCTTCTTTCAGAGAGATTTAACGACAGAGATGATAATTATGAGCCGATTACTGTTTGAGTTTTGGATATCTGTGTAAATTGTTGCTGTAAATAGTGTACAGGTTTTGGAAGCTTGTGTTCTATGTAAGGAAACCACCGTACAACACGATCAGCTTAAAATCTCGACAGGACTTCAAAAGCTTTAATGCCCGTTATAATTTACATGGAATGAAGAAAAGAAAGCAATAAGAATGTTGATGGTGATAAATTCATTCGATCTGTGTTAAGAATGAAAAAAAAAAAAGAGGGAGGAAAATATCAGGCGTTACTTTTCACGCAATATTGTTAATTAATTAACATTCTTAGCTTTAAGTGCCTGGGAAAAGGAGTGTGTGGAAAATGATACTACACGTAACAACATTCATGTGAAAGCTGGGGTTTGTTTTTTGTGGGGGTTTTTTGTAGTGGGAGGGATTTTGTTAAGTTTTTATTTAGTTGAAGTGTTTTTTGTTTTTTTTAAATTGGAAGGGATTTGGTGTAATATGGTTGATAGTGCCAAAAATCTCAAACCAACTACAACACAAAAACTTTTATAGGTGAAGTGATAGTATAGTCTTTGTATCGCTGAGCATAGACAAATTATTCCTCGAGTTGTAAAGTATCATTATATGTATCGATATATAATATAGCCTTTGCCTCACAAAGCACACAAGAATTTTTTTTGTTTTTGCTTGCAGATTTGAATTAATCAAAGTGACATAAGAATTGAGAAAGTGCTTTACAAACAAGAGAGCTTTCTTTGACATATGTATGTAAGGAATTGGTTAAGTTTTGGAAGGAAGAGTTCCAAGACGGAAGGTTTGATCTGGTGAACCGTTTTCATATCTTTTGGGGATTGAAGACTTTCATCTTTGGAAAGTCTCCTGCCCTGCCTACTCTCCCTACCCCCACCCCCTACCCACCACCTTCTGGCAGAACATGAACAATAAATCAAGCAACTTAACCTGGGATAGATACACATGTAGAGGGGGGTGCAGGACCATGTGTAGGCATTTTTAACCCTTTCAATACGGCAAGCCTGTTTTCCGGCTCAGCTTTCCGCTACCCTTCAGTCCTGTAAGGAGAAAAACCGGCGCACAAAATTTTCCTTCAATTCCTGGGTTCTAAGGTGCAGAGGAGTGCAAATTGGGTACCTAGGTAAATTTTACATACACACGCACACGAAGCTTTGTAAACATTCTCATGGGAAAGGAGAAGCAGTGTTTGCCATATCAAAACTACTTTCCAGAGTCCGTTGATGCCAGTTGGCCGCATGACGGATCACTTTAAACAAACCTCCTCTGGTACCGTTATCGCGGGAAATCGTTTGAGACAGGACTGAAGGGGAGAGCGCCGGGGCCGAAATTGAGGATAGGGGAAGTAATTGTCTGCAGATTTTCAGTGCTGTAAGGGTTAATTGATATCACATCCTAAAGGCAGCTCGTTTGTCTTAACGGAATGAAAAAAGACCTAATGAGGGATGCTTTTTCATGGATTGAACAGGGCGACTTTTTACAGACCAACCATCAAGAATCTAGGGCACAACTACAGACCCCTGGGAATAAACTTTTCAAAAGAATTGACTGTGTGGTGGAAGAGTGCCATCAGTTTAGTGAAAATAGAAAATAGAACTCCTGTATTGTTACCTTCATTAAAAAAAAAAATAAAAAAAAATAAAAAAGAAAGTTTTTCAAAGATTTGTAATACTGTTTTTGAATGACCCTGTCAAATGGTTTCAATGCATGGCATGAAGTCACTTACAGACTTGAAAGGCTTTAGAGGTGACGCCCTTTTCAGAGGTGGTGTGAATATAAACAATCATTGAAAACAAAAAAATTTGGAACCAATTATTCCCCCACCCCCCCCCTTTCCCTTCTGTTCCCACTTAAATCCAGAAATGTAAATGTAGGTGCTTATTTAGGGGGGAAAAATTTTTATATATATATATATATATATATAATGTTTTACCTCCGGAAGATCACTCCCATGTTGCCTTGATATCTTGTTGCAGCATTTTCTATGTATCACTTTTTTGATCCAAACCTTATGAGTACTTACTTCCCTTGCCTTGCTTGGTCAGGCTGTAACAGGCTGCGGACAGACACAGACAGACAGACAGAGACAAGACAGAGCAGCCTGCAGAAAAGGTGCAAACCAACGTGTCCTTCATGCCAACCATCATGGTTATTAATGACAATGAGTGAGGTACTTAACTCTTAGTATTAAAACAAAAGATCAATGATTTAGTGTGAACCTGTGGTTTTGTGCTGGGGATTTTTTGTTTTCTGGGGGTCGGGGGGGGGGGGGGGTAGTTTTCACCCATCTTTTTGGTTCTGCTTTACATGTTGTAATGTCAGTTCTGATGTATAAGTGCTTTCAAAAGTGAACACGTGGGTGGCACCTCAGAAGAAGAGTCCACTGTAAGATTGGGAGATGTCGGTTATGCCTTCTGTGACTTCATACATGATGTACGTAAAAAAAAAAGCTCAACCCACGTGCATTCAGATCTTTTACAGAAAGGTTTTTTTGAGTTTTTTTTATTATTAATTGAAGGAAAAGTATAGTTTTGCATATATATATATATAATACACATATATACACACACACACAACACATACACATACATACATATACATACATACACACATACATACATACAATACACAGGGCATGCTTCACACAACATGGCTCTGCATATACACACAGCATGGTGGAGCAGAACCAGTGCTGATAATACATAAACTAAGGGAAAATCCCCTCGAACAGGTGCCCACCTCAGTCAGTGCTGACTTGAACCTGGGCCGTCAGATCAGGAGCGCAATGGTCTAACCACTAGGCCCCCCTCAAAGCAGTAAAAGTTCAGTTGGTAAAAAAAAAGTTTCAGTAATAAATTTTAAAAATATTTTTTATATATGAATAAAAATTGTAAAAAAACCCAGTTTAATTGGCTTTACCTTAAAACATCACTTTACTTCCTTCAAATAAAAAGAATTTTAAAAAATAATTGTTTTAAACCGTGCAAGGACAATTTGTGGGAGTAGTGCTGAGGGTGGTGTCTGTGCCTTTGGCTCTTTTGTTTTGAAATGATGGGCCTCTAGTTCCAATATCCTTCACAGTTTAGTTGTTTTGGGGTTGGGTTTTTTTTTTAAACGACTACAAAACAGCCAGCCCAATCATATTTAAATAATCTAATCAGAAATTTGAGATAAGTGGTGGTGTTACCTTGACTTTTTGATTATATAAGTATGTATGTGTGTATTATATATATATATATATATATATATATATATATATATATTATATATATATATATATATATATATATATATATATACACATATATATATATATAATACACATATATACATACATACATACATACATACATACATACATACATACATACATACATACATATATATACAATACATACATATATAATACATCATACATACATAATACATATACATATCCTTAAAATTAAAAAAAATTTTTAAAAAGAAATGCCACTGCCAGAACACTGTAGGAGACCATTTTCTTGGAAACCCTGTCATCAGTCCAAGAGCAAGGAGTCAGTACTCAACTTGCCAAATCCCCACCCACAGAACCATTCTCATGTCATGGTGCACGTCAAGAGCCGTGGGTGCACTTTGCAAACACTTTGGCTCGTGAACCTGTGGACGGGGAACCGGTGTGTGTTTACGAGATAGTGGCACTGGGTGTAGGCTATCACACTCGGCAAAGCGTATTTTAGCGTAGTATTCTTGGCGTATACAGCAAAGCGTATTTTAGCGTAGTATTCTCAGCGTTTTCTGATTGGTGACTCTCGATGTGGATTTTTTTTTTTTCTTTTCTTTTTTTCTTGTTGTGTTGATCTGTTGATGATGGGGATGGGTTTGATCTGTGTAATACTGGACCGATTATATGTTGCTACGATTTTGTTGTTGCTATGGAGAGAGAGGCCTTTTTTTTTTTTTTTCTTTTTTAAAAAATTTCTTTCTGTGTTTAAAAGGCCTGGCTAACACATGGTGCCTGACCTTCTCAGTGTGTTCATGAACCCTGCCTTAACTAAACCCCCCCCCCCCCCCCTCTTTTTTCCTCTTCCTTCTTACCTGCCTGTTTTGTTGTTGTTCTTGTTGGTGTTGTTGTGTTTTTGTTGTCGGCTCACTTGGATTGCCTCTCTTAGTTTTAGATCTGAGAGACTTCCTCCCTTAGGCAAAGTGGGGTGTATGAAGCGTTTTGTGGCAAAGAGAATGATCTGAGATCCGTGGTGTAGTAGATCCGTGCTGTAAGATCCGTGCTTTTGACCTGTATCGAGGTTTAGACACACACGGTCTTGGTGTCTTGATTAAGCTTGGCGAGGAAAATTTTGAGAGTGGATGGAGGTTTAAAAAAAAAAAAAAAAAAATTTATTTTATTTTTTTCGTTTTAAATCTGGAGTGATCTTGATGAGAAAACTAACCGTCTCCATTATCTTAGGTGTGTGTCGAATTTTTGTATTTTGTTTTGATATATATATATATATTTTCTCTTTCTTAATGTACAGTTTGAGGGTTTGGGTTTGTTTTTGTTCTGTGGGGTACTATATCCCTTTTTTTTGCAGTTGTGTTTTATCTCTTGGTGTGTATGATGTGTTATTTGGCTCTTGGCACAACGTCGTTAAAGCACTTTAATGAATGTTCAAGAAGAGCGATGTTTTGGGCTGAGTTGAGATTTGGGAAACGGGTGTCTTTTTTTTTTTTTTTTTTTTTTTTTTTTTCTCGCCTGTTTGACTTTTCTAGCCTCACCCCACCCCCACCCACCCACCCACAACTGTTTTTCTTTCCTTTTAAAAATGATTATGTTGAAAAATCTTCCACATTTCTTGTGGGTTTGGTTGGAGGGGGGGGGGGGGGGGGGGGGGGCTGTTCTTGGAGAACATTCTTGACATTCATGTGTTGTTGTTGTTTTTTTTCTTCAAAAAAGTTGTTTTGGTTTTTTTGTTGGTTTTTTTGTTGGTTTTTTTTTTTTGGGGGGGGGGGGGGGCATATTTTGTTTTTTGTTGGTTTTTTTTCCCCCCTTTTTCTCCTCTCTCCCTTCTTGTTGACCTTGTCCCCACCCTCTGCCTTAAGTGTCGACTTGGTTTTTTCTCTTCCTCTGTCACTCCACCCCCTTGTCTGTCTGTCTGTCTGTCTGTCTGTCTGTCTGTCTGTCTCTCCAGCAATCCTTACTATGTCTGTACATACTATATTTTCACGGATGATATGGGATTTATCACTTTGGGGCTTTTTTTTTTACACACTGTTGGTGTTCATTTTTATTTTGATATATATGAAAATATATATACTATATATATATATATACATATATATAATATATATGTATCAACCTTTGCCATATTGTTACATCTGTGAATAGGCATTCCTTGCAAAAACGTTTGGCTAGCATAAGAAAACAAACAAACAAACAAAAAAGATGGAGAAATGTCTTGAAGTTTGGAAGCGTTCTCAGCAGATGGTATAAACATGAACAGAAATTATTAGGAAGCTTGTAGATAGATGGGTGGCGTAGCAGCGCTGTCCAGTTTTTTTGTTGGTGGGTTTTTTTTTTTTTTTTTTTTTTTTTTTTGCTATTGGTGTTTTTATGGTTTTAAGTATTGTCTGAGTTTCTTGATTTCTTTTTTTTTTTTTGGGGGGGGGGGTGGGGGGGGGGAGATGAATTTGATGGGTCTCTTCACATAAAATGTTCAATGAATGATTGATCAACCCAGAGTGTTTGTGTGCGTGTGTGTTGTATATATTATATATATATATATATATATATATATATATATTTTATATATATATATATTATATCACACTATATATATTATTATACTATAACACACATATATATGCACACTATGTGCAAGGGTAGGACCAGTTAATGATGGTGATGGCTGGCTGGGATCCATTGGCACGCTACCCAACACGCAGGCCCAAACCCATGTCATGATTGCAGACAGGGCTGTCAAGTCCTATAGAAACAAACGGTAGTTGAAACAATGGAATGCGGATTTGAGCAGTTGCCTCTGTCCATCATGGGGGCCAAGTCAGCTCAGCGGTCAGAACACTCAGTCCCCAGCTGCAAGCTGGGGTTAAGCAGCGGTGGGTGGGTGGGTGGGTGACTTAAGAATGATTCTTAAGATACAAGAGAATAAGATTGTTCCAAGAAAGAGGAAGAAGGGACCGACCACACCTACACTTGAATATAAACTTCTCTCTTTTTTTCTTTTCTTTTTTTTTTTCTTTTTTTTTTTTTTTGGAATGTATCAAAAATTGTAATATCTGCTATTCTTCAAATTGTACTTAGTTGTTTGTATCAATGTTGTTGTAGGTAATGGTGTTTTTTGGAATTTTTGTATTGTTTTGTTGCCAGTTTTGTTGTGTGTGTGTGTGGGGGGGGGGTTCCCTCCCTTCTTCCCCTTTCCCCCCCTCCCAACTCACACACACACACACACACACACACACACACACACACACACACACACACACACACAACACACACACACTTCCAACAGATGTGATAGCAACAAGAGGGATGTTTGTGGCAAAATTGTACTTTGGAAAAAAAAAAAGGAAAAGTTTCAAGTCTTTATGGGCATAGAAAATGATGCAGACAAGAAAAAAAATCTATAAAAATTAAAAAATGGGTGGCACAGCATTTGTGTGCGACACTCTGTCTCCAAGGAGAGCACTTGAAGTTTCCTGTGGACATATTTACAGGGCTGGAAAGAGAAAAAATGAATTATACATAAAATGCTAAAGTTTAAAAAAAATCCAAAAACAAATTAGAACTCATAATTCTTTATATCCATAGTGTAACAGAAACACCAGTACATTGTGATAGGTGAAATATGCTCTGAAAGAAAAAAAAAATACAGTATAACAAAAAAAAACACCCCACCAGTATATTGTGATAGGCTAAATATGCTCTGAAAGAAAAAAAATATTCAAATAGCGTTAAGCAGATGGACCTAAGAAAGAGAGGGCACATTGAATGTACAGGACATCAACGCACTCATGGTCTTGTGCATATAGACATACAGATAGACACACACACACGCGCACACACACACACACACACAATATATATATACATACATACAATGAATGTGAATTTTTTAATTTGATTATCTATGATGTCGAGGTTTTTGGAAGTCAGTACACCACCAGCGTGTGAAGAAATATTGATGAAGTTCTCCATTGTTTTCTGCCTAATGAATTGAAATAGCCACAAGGAGCCCAGTTCAAGAAACTCTGTGTGTGTGTGTGTATGTGTGTTCGATTCATTTTACGTCTTTTCACAAAATGTGATATTAGACATTTAAAAAAAAAAAAAAGTGTAGGTGTGTGAGTGTGTGTGTATGTAGGGAGGGGGGCGGGGGTAGGAGGAGGAGTTTTGGAAGTGGGGAAGTGGGTTAGTTCACTTAATCTACACAGAACAGTTAAGAAAAAAAGTAAAATAAAATAACAACAAATGTACATAATTCTGCAATACAGAATAGTAAAAATTCCAAATTCTAAACAAGATCTAACGCATGAACAATAAAACTATTTACAACTATAACCAACAAGAGAAAAATCTAATCAACAGAAGGAAATGACTTTTAAGTCCATAATAATCATAATAAAGAACCAATAGGACAGTGCAGTAATGATTTGAAAAATGTATACCTCAGTAATGGATCATTGAATATCTCTGATGAGGATGATGAGGTAAGAACAGGTATATAACTTTTCAGCATGCGGCACATCAATATATGATCAACAGTTATACTATGTCCACATATGCAAGATACATGTCCAACATATTTTGTTTTAAAACAATTCATTTCCCATCTGCAAGCCAGAGAAACAATTTCTCTTATACAATAAAAATCTGTTTCATATATTTTAACAAAAGACTGAAATTTTACCATCCCTTCATATACACCTAGACAACCAAGTTTCTTTTTTTCATATTGGAATAACTTTTGTTGTGCTTTTTCCACGATCTGATAACATTCTTGTAGTGACAGATGAAGTGTCAAATTTTCCACATCTATCAATTGTTTTGCCCCATTTTTTGCTAAAATATCAACTTTTTCATTGTAATATATACCAGAGTGAGATGGAATCCAACAAAAAGTTATATCTGAACCTTTAAAGGTGAGGAGATGAATTAAATGACAAATCTCAATAACAAGTTCTGATCTAACTTTTGTTTGCATAGAGCTGATGGCTTGAATTACTGATTTTGAATCAACACAAAAAAGAATGCGGAAAACAGCTCTAGGGAAATCGATTAAGAAATTGAGTGCCATTAATATTGCTATGAGTTCTGCTGTAAAAATAGAAATATTCTCCCCAAGATGAAATGATTTTTCCGATTTCAGCTCTGATATAATGTATGCAGCACCTAAGAAAGAGAGGGCACATTGAATGTGTGTGTGTGTGTGTGTGTATGTGTGTGCGTGTGATACAGATTGTCATAAACTTAATGATGGCGCATAAAGGTATTTCTGATCATGAAGTGCTGTTTTTAGCCCTTTATTTTTTTTTTTTTTTTATAAAAGAAACAATGTATCCTTGAAAATAATTTTTTAAAATTGTACAGAAAATTTCAAAAACTTTTGTTTTTATTGTAATATGCTTCAACATATTAGAACGGATTATTGTGGTAGCCTTGTTGCTGGTATACCCACTGTAATGGTGTACTTTCTGACCAATTTTTTTTTTGTCCCAGCTGTAAGTGGGGGGGGGGGGGGGGGAGAGTTGTATTTTTGTAGGGAGGGGGATTTTGACAGGAGAGAGGGGCAGGATAGCCTGCTGGTTGGTGAGAAGTTGCTCTCCAGATTTTACAGCCAGGGATGGTATCATCACTGGAAATGCCCTCTGTTCAGGAGGGTTTTTTTTCCCCAGGCTTGAGTTAACATCAGCGCTGGCTCCACACACACACCCCCCCCCCTCCCCCTCCCTCTTAGTCCCTCAGACGAGACTGTTAACCCGAGTTCTTGTGTGCAAATGCATGCTAGAACATCTTGCACTCAGGTTAAAGCCTGTTCTGCGTTTCAGAAGAGTAGGCCATTCATGCCGGTAAGAATGGATGGGTTTGTTTTTTTTTCTTAAATTTTAAAAGGCATGCCCCCCTCTGGTTTTATGTTATACTCAACAATCCCAAACTCGGGGAGTACCCCTTACCTTAATTTGGGGGCAAAAACGGTCACATACGCAAAATCTCACCATTGGTGGACCTTGGTTGGTTGTAACCAAGGAACAAACCAAACCAAAAAACAAAACAAAAAAAAAGTTGGAGTAATGGTATGATATAATCAGAGTATGATAACTGTTGCTTGCATGATATTGAGGTAATATTCGGACCACCGATTGTTGTCTGTTGGCTTTTCCTAGTCACTATACCACCTCCCTGTGTTCAGAAACATTTTACTGAATTTTTTTTTTTTTTTTTTTTGGTTGTTGCTTACATAATTTTTTGCTGTAGTAGTAATGTATAATGGAACCTGTATTTTTTTGGTTGTTTTTGTTTTATTCACTGCATGTTGTCATGAAATTAGTCTGGTGCTGCTTTTTCATTGAAGGTTGTTTTTTTTTATGTCATGGATTTTATAAAGCAGATTATTGTTCATAATGACAAGGATATTTCATGCTCATGTTTCTTCATGGATATTTGGTATTGTTTTCTCTTATGATAAGAGAAGAAAATAAAAAAAAAAAAAACCTGTAAGGAAGCGAACTTTGAAATGCATTTTTAAACTGACATAATCCGTTCTGAAGAAATGGAAAGTTAGCACTTTAGAAAAAAAAATAAATAACACATTTTTATGAAGATGAAAACATTTTAGTTTCTTTATAAAGCAGTGAGAATTTCACTTAAGCGAACAGTTTGGGGGTTTTCTAAAGGACAAAGTTGTAAAAAAAAAAATTTTTAAAGGAATTCAGCAACTGTTTTATTTTCTACATTTACAACTTTAAAAAACAAAAAAAAAACAAATAGCTGAAAATAACACCACCCCCCCACCCCCCCAAAAAAAAAACAACAAAAAAAAAACCCAACACAAATAAATGCAATCAAAAACCCAAATTCAACAACTAGATAGAGATTTCCGTACGAACGTGATGCTTTTGTGATTGCCATGTGTACAACAGGTTTTGCTGAGAAAAGATCCCTGCTTTAGAAATGCAGGAACAGCAGCAGACAACTAAGGTCTTGCTGTTGTCAGGTCACTCAGTCTGACCAGTAGAGAAAGGGGGCAAAGTGGAGAAGAGGGTTTTGTCTAACAGTGCTGGTAAAACGGTAGAGCTTTGTTGTCAAATTTGATAGTAAGGGAAGCTCTCTGTCTCTCTGTCTCTCTGTCTCTTTCTCTGTCTCTGTCTCTCTGTCTGTCTCTCTCTCTGTCTCTGTCTCTCTGTCTGTCTCTCTCTCTCTCTCTCTCTCTCTCTCTCTCTCTCTCTCTCTCTCTCTCTCTCTCTCTCTGTCTGTCTGTCTGTCTGTCTATGTGTTCAGTCCTTTTCTCTTAGTCCAGTCTCTAGCTTGGATAAATCACCTAGTGTTTTTATAATGTAATTTAATTTTGTTTTTCTTCTCCCCCCCCCCCTTCCCCTCCCCCAATAATCTGTCCTTCTTCTTTTTTGTGTCTTTGTTTGTTGTTGTCAATGTGTATGTGTTGTGTGCACGCACAGAAGAGTACTCATCAAAATTGGATACAGTAGTGATGGTGTAGCCAGCAAGATGTGCTGTCTGGTGGCAGGCATTTACTTGCTGCTTTTTTTCCATTTTGTGTGGAGTATAGATTCTAGGCCTTTTCTTTTTTTTCTTTTTTTTTTTTTGCTTTCTCTATACTTGAAAGGAAACTGCACATTGGTTTTTGGTGGTGTTTTTTTTTTTTTTTTTTTTTTTTTTTAACATTGAATGTACAAGTGGTAAAAAAGGAGCATGGTCTCCCTCTTGTGGTGGCTGTGTGTTTTGCTTGTTAATTAAAGTACTACTGTGTTCATCTTTTTTGCTTTCATTTGAAAACATGATTATTTTGTTGGGTGGGTTGGTTTTTTTCTGTTTTTTTGTTTGTTTCCCTATGGCAGTTGATGACAGTTGTTTTGGGTTGGGGGGGGGGGGGGGGGTATTCTAAAGGGGTGGGTGGGGGGGGGGGGGGTTGATGGAAAGAAATGTATGATTATAAACAAAATGTAGACTGATAACAGTGATTTGTCTTTTACTGCTTTACTTCAGTGTTGGGTTGGTTTGGTTGTTTTTTTGTTTTTTTTGTTTTTACTCTTGGTTTGTCAGCGTTTTTTTGTGGGTTTTTTTTTTTTTTTTTTTTTTTTGTAATGCTTGTGTTGAAAAAAAAAAGAGAGAAAAAGAATGGGGAAAAAAATGAGAGTCGTAAGTTGGAAGCTTTGGGGTTTTTTTGTTTTTTTTTTAAATTTTTGTTTTTAGAGTTTGCTTACCCAAAGTTGTGCTATTTTTTTGTTTGTTTGGTAGGTTTGGTTTTGGTTTTGTTTTTAAGATTATGATTTGTGAATATGTCTTGCTGTGATGTTTTTTAGTCCTGCTTCAGATATAGACTTGTGGAAAGAAAAATGTAGATTGGAACAGGCTGGTGTAGATTGGAACAGGCCAGTGTTAGATTGGAACAGGCTGGTAGTTAGGGTTTCGGTGCCCTTTGTCCATCTATGGTAAGATGTAGTGTTGAGAAATGTGTTGAGTTTGTTTTCAGATCAGTTTTCAAAATATTCGTGTTCAAATTAAATTTCAATTAAGAATGATTATGGCTTTCAATTTCCTTAAAGATGCTTTGGAAAAGTCACAATGTCAACCAGTCAAAATTGTGCTGCATGTCATGTGACTTCATTTTGCTTTAAAAAAAAAAAAAAAATTTATATCGGGGTTTTGGTGATGATGTAACTTGCTTGTGTTTTGAGAAAGTAGAGAGTTACAGCATGGCAGTTTTTGTGTGTCATTGGTCGTTAGTTTGGGGTTGGAGTGTTTTTGTTTGTTTTTTTTTGTTTGTTGTTTTTTGGGGGGGGGGCAGAATTTTTAATCACTCATTCTGTGTAAATGCAGATGCTTCTTATCTGGAACTAGTATAGTGATGAAAATGTTCCAGCTGGCTATTAAACCAGAACTTTTTAGGAGGATTACTTTGAGACGTTTTTATCAGATGCTTGAAGAAAGGAAAAAATGATACTGATATTTTTTTTTAATATTCAAAAGACTTTGTTTTTGTTTTTTAAAGTGTACTCGACCTGTATCATTAGGGTTTTTTTTTTTAACCTAGTGAAGATTTGATATTTTCCATAAGATTTTTGGAGGGTTTTTTTTTTTTTTTGTTGGATTAACAAAATATTTCTTGTGACGACGCTGTACAAACCATATGATAACAGTACTTGTTAATAAAATCAAAAGCCGTTTCCACCCAGAAAATAGATTACTAATTGTTAATTACGGTCACAAACTGCTAGAAGTAAGAGTTGAAGCCTCAAGAAGAGGAGGATTGACGTAGTGTCAATTCAAATGGAAAATTGCTCTTGTTGAGAAGAAAACCCACACGGCCTGGTCCAGGCTCTAGTTCATATGTAAAGCTTTCAATTTCGTTTCAGGATCTTCCATCAGTGACACTTAATGGCAGGGGCTCACATGACGAGGTTTTGTATGTCTCTCTCCCTTTCCTGTGCTGCAAGCGTTGCATAGGAGTCAGACAATAGGAAGCTGTCTCCATTTTATCTCCAAAGGTGAGGGTGGGCTTGGTGTGTGGAGTGTTTTAAGAAGCGAGTGATCTGATTTTGGTCAATTGGAGCCGCTGTCAAGTTGTCTGGGCGACAACTCCCGAACAGCAGGGCTATGAACAACAACAGGCCATGGAATGAACCAAGGGTTTTCTCCCTTTTGACACTGGTACTTTTTTTTTTGTTCCTTAGCAAATCTTTGTGACAAGATTATAAACTGTTTAGCGTGTGAATAGACGTAGGCTATCTTGCGTACATGTTGACCATCCATCCACGTTTTATAGACTGTGAATGATGGCGGGGTGTGTGTTGGATGGTATGACAGTAACCCAGACAGCCCCCCCCCCCCCCCCCCCCCCCCAGCTTCACTCACAGAGCACAGTATATGAAGCAGGTGCCAGATTTCTTCATTTATGTAATTGTGAAATGCAGATGGAATTATTATATCGATCAGAGACAAAGCTTCAAAACTGAAAGCAGTGTCCACAGATGAAATTCATATGTAGCATCTAGCTCCTCACTCTGGATCTCCCAAAGTGTTAAGCAGCAGCGAGGTGTGGTTGTCTGTTAGATGGGGGATTGTTCGTATGCCTTAGTTTCTGTACAGTCTCCCCAGCTCACCCAGCTGTCGAAGGGCACCTGCCCCGTTTAGGGTCAGGAAGGGAGAGGAGATGGGCGCCATCCACAACATGCTGGCCCTTAGAGAAGCCGAGGTCTCCTGACCCTTGGCTCCCCGACGACCACACAGGTTACGGGACACCTTCACCAGTGTAGTAGCATAAATGCTTGCTGTAACACAAGGAAGACTAGACTTTGAACAACGCCTGGATGTGAGCACCAGCCATTATTGTAACATGAGGACAGATTTCCAAGTCCAAGCTGAAAGCTTAGCAGGAGCTAACAATCTCAGTGTATAGGATTTTTTTCTTCAAACTTGTACAGCAGCACGATATCTTCCACTTGTATTATTATCACTTTTTTTTTTTTTTTACAAAAGCAAATTTTTTTCGGTTTTGTAACTGTTCACCTTTTGTGTTAACTTTTTCACCTTTTTTTCACCTTCGTGTTCATCTTTCTGCTGTCGTGCATTGGTAGAGCAGTGGACAAGCTTTGTGACTAATTCTGTAATCAACTTGGTGTGGAGCTGTTTGGACACAGGGACCAGGCTGACTCGGTTGAGGTTAGCTTGGAGCTGTGTGGAAGATGGGTTAGTATAGTAGGTGGTGTATGTTGGAAACCTTGGTGTATCGTAGTCCCTTTATTTTTATTTTTTTTACTTTTGGTTTTGTTTTTTGGTTTTTGAGATCTGCCATTTTCTCTGGGTTTTTTTTTGTACATTTTGGTTTTGTTCCATTTTGTTTCTTGGAAGCACAGTAACATAAAGAAAAAAATTGGATGTGATTGGATTTTTTTTTTTTTTGGTTTTTTGTTCCCCCTTGGCTCTTGTTCATTAAATTTGTACATATTTGGCCGTTTACACTTTTTAATAACATTGCACAATACAAAAATGAATGCGTATATATTATACATACATACATATATATATTTTTGTTTTAAAAACTGAGAAATTAAAGATCTCTAGTTCTGTGTGTGTGACCTGAATAAAATTGGTCCAGCATACGAGATTTGGGGTTTTCTTTCTGTCAGTATTTGTGTGTGTGTGTGTGTTGTAGTGCATGTGTGCGCATGTATGTGTGCATCTATGTGTGCTTGTGCATGTAATTAAGTGTGCGTTTGTTGTGTGTGAAAGTATATTGGTACATTGTATACTTTTGTTTGAAAGTGTGTGTGTGCACATTTAGGAGTTAGATGTCATGGTATAGATCTAGTTGCCTTATTTGCTTTAGTGTAGTTGCTTTCTTTTATCATTTTTCCTTCTTTCTTTCATCGTATATCTCCTTTTCCTTTCTTTTCCTCTCACTCAATAAATTTCTTTTTCCTACATTCTCAACCCCCCCCCCCCCCCCCCCTCTCTCTCTCTCTCTCTCTCTCTCTCTCTCTGGAATGTGCAATCTATGAACAAAACCAAACAAAAATACAAACAAAAACTAAAGCTTGCACACACACACACACACACACACACACACACACACACACACACACACACACACACAACAACAACAACAACAACAACAGTAATGAATAACAACAACAACAACAGTAATGAATAGCCAAACAAACCTAATCAATCAATCAGATCAGATCAATCAACAAAACAAACCCTAGAAATCATTGTTTTGACAAACCCGAAGAATAAACTTCAACCCATTCATCACAGTAATAGCAGTATCAAGAGGGAAAAAAAAGGTTAAGGTGTCCCATAATCTATGTGGTCGTAGGGGAGCGAGGTGTCAGAGACCTCAGCTTCTCTAGGGGCCAGCATGTTGAGGGCTGCGCCCATCTCCTCTCCCTGGCTGCTTTACCTTCCCTGACCCTAAAGAGGGCAGGTACACCATTTACAGCTGGGTGAACTGGGAGGCTGTACAGAAGCCAATATGTGCAAATGGTCACCCATCAAACTGGCAACCACGCTGGATGCTGCTAAACTTTGACTTGGGGAGAGCAAATGCTCTGACTACTGAGCTATTTTACAAGGGTCACAGATTAAGCATTCACATACTTTTTTTCATCAGGCTCTTGCCCTGATTAGGGACGATTAAAACAAAAGCAAATAAAACAAAACAATACAAAAACAAATCAAATCAAAAAAAAAAGAAAGAATAATAGAAATGATAATAATAGAATAATATATGTCAGAGCAAGTGATCTTGCCCCTTTGATGCTGGAATTAAAAAGAAACAACCCAGTAATATACAATGAGTATAGTCTTTTTTTAATGCCTTTTTTTTTTTTTTTAAAGAAAAAAGATCACTTTTATAGTGTTATTTTTACCCCAGTTCATTTCAAGGCCAATAGAATATTGTATAGATCTAGATCTAATGGTAATAATAGAAATTTCTCCCCTGTAAAAACCATCACCACAAACAACAAAACTTCAACCTATCATTTAAAGAAAGAAGAGAGATCTAGATACAATATTCAACCACATAATCCCAAACTGGATGCTTTGATGATTATTTGAATAAAAGAGATGAATGTGTATTCAATGGGAACACATAATTCCCAACTAACAACAAATTCAAATTACTTTATATCTAAAAAAACTGAGAAATTCTGGTGGGTTACAAGCCATACATAAAAAGTGTAAACATGTAAAAAAAAAAAAAAGATAATAATAATAACATCAGCCATATAATAATGGCAAACCACAGGTTCTGAACATCAGCAGGCACCCATCACAAGATAAATAGCACAGTCTACATATCAGTAATACCTCAGCCAGCTATAAACTCGCCCAAGTAAAATCACACACTTTTAGTGGGCACAAGTGTGTCCTTACATCTACACACACACACACACACACACACACACACAACATTAAAAAAAAAAAAAAAAGCATTGCACACAAGGGCAGTATTTTTATGACATAAACCAAATTGTAAAATATTGTATGATAAGACAAATACCAGTTAAATTAGTACTTTATTTTATAAAGATATATATAACATCAACAACAACAGTGACAAAGGCAGAAATCAGTATTTCAGGTCTCACTATCAATGAATGACCTTATTCATTGGCTCAAACACATTCCCAGCAACAAAGAAATACAGCACATCCTTTTTCATACTGGGATCAACACATGCAAATATACATCCATCACAGACCATAAAGGACACAAACCATGAGAAATATCAAGCATGTGTTTCCCCAAGCCAGACTGTGTTCTTGAAAGAAAATTGTACAAACTGTAGATCTAGATCTATACAATATTCTATTGGCCTTGAAAAGAACTGGGGGGAAAATAACACTATAAAAGTGATCTGACTTTTTTCTTTAAGAAAAAAAAAAGGCATTTAAAAAGACTACTTATTGTATATTATTGGGATTTTTTAAATTCCAGCATCAACAGGACAACAAGATCATTTGTTCTGACACTGTTCATGAAGCAACACAGTATTTTACCATGAACTCTGTGTGGATGAGGGGGGTGGGGGGTTGCAACAATTGTGTGGACCCCAACACACTTTGTCACATCATGGAACTGAAGTCAGAAAGCTGCAACAAGAAGTGAGAACAGAACAGAATAGGACAGGGAAAATGAAAGTACCTGCTGTGGTACCATAAATTCCATATAAAAAAAAAATAATAATGGGTAGGCGCTGCACTTGTGGGAGGTGCTCTCCCAGCCCGAAATTTCACCCAGAGAAATCTACTGTGACATAAAGTAGTATAATCTAAATAAATAAAAAAAATAAAAAATCTGTACCTGTCCTCAGAGATACTGCACAGAGATACTGATAAATCCCGGTAGAAAGTGTTAAGATCATTAAGCCAAAAGAAAAGGAAGTTTGTGCTGGAGAAAAAAAAAACGAGGCAAAAAGCATAAACACATGTTTTGTGGGACAATAGCATTCTGATAATTATGGAGGACAAAACAGACAATGACCATAGTCTCTCAGTGAGTTTGACCACAAGGATGAGCTGATTAAAGAGTTAGGTAATTTGGACATTTTTATTTGAAGTTATCATATAATGTCTGAACAAATATGAAATGTAGTTATTGTGTGTTTGATTATGATTTGTATGAAAATGCCTGTCAGTATTGTAATTGCCCTTCAGGGATCATTAAAGTGTTTTTGACTTGACACTGACTTGACTCAATGACCTCAATGGGTATAAAAGTTAAGTTAAAAAGGTCAAAAAGTTTCTGCATTAATTACAAAATTGGTCAACAATCCTTTCTCCAAGAAACTGTCTGACAAAAAAGTTAAAAAGTTGTTAGAAAAACATTGGGGATCAGCAAATTGTGAAAAATTGTGTGTGCTGACAGTAAATGTGAGGTATAGAAAGTAATACCTAATTAACACCAGGAAGAGCCATCGGCACACAGAGCATCTGGCTGTGCATGCTACAAGTGCTATCACAAAATCTATGCCTGCCATTGGCTTCGCGAGGCACAGGGTGGGCCTTTTAGAAATGCGGTATTCCATTGACTGACTGTAGCCCTGTTAGACCTCGCTAGACCAACACCAGGAAGAGTGATCTCCGTTATACACACACAGCGCCTGGCTGTTGCAAAAGCTATGCCTGCCATTGGCTGCTAGGCGCAGGGCGGATCTTTTAAAAATGGCGGTATTTCATTGACTGACTGTAGCCCTGTTAGACCTCGCTAGACCAACACCAGGAAGAGTGATCTCCTTATAGCAACACAGCGCCTGGCTGTTGCAAAAAGCTATGCCTGCCATTGGCTTCGCTAGGCGCAGGGCGGATCTTTTAGAAATGGCGGTATTTCATTGACTGACTGTAGCCCTGTTAGGCCACGCCTCGCTAGACTAACACCAGAAAGAGTGATCTCCATTGGCACTAGCTGTGTGCTACAAGTGCTATCACAAAATCTATGCCTGCCATTGGCTTCGCCAGGCGCAGGGCGGGGTCCTTTTAGAAATGGCGGTATCCCATTGACTGACTCTAGCACTGTTAGGCCGTGGCTGCCAGTGCGCTGCTCGTGCTACAAGTGCTATCACAAAAGCTATGCCTGCCATTGACTTCACCAGGCATAGGGCCCCGCCTTTTAGAAATGGCGGTATCCCATTGACTGACTCTTGCACTGTTAGGCCACGCCTTCCAAGACCTATCTCTCAAAAAACAGGGGGCAATAAAACGTGCCTAAATTCAACTATTGCTGCAGGAATTTGTAATGACAGCACTCATGTTGCTGACAAACTCTTTGGAGACAATTTGTTTGCCTCTCTCAAAGAGGCAAAGAGTTGGAACATTTGGGATCAAGTGTTTCTAGGCCAAGTGGGGCCAGGTATTACAATGATCAGCACCCAAAACATTTTTTGGCTAGTCCTCCTTTTTAGGGAAGAGGAGCAACAATCAATAGATCAGAAACAAAAATAACTTTGGGTTCATGAATGTGAAGCAAAACAAACTCCAGGCATAGTTCCTTGTCAGTCTTAGTCACTGATGAAGAATGAGGTGAGTCAGTCTTATATTTTACTCCCTAAATTGCTTGAAAAATTGAAAACAGAGGTAAGCCTATTTACTGATGACAGACTACAATTCATTTTTCATCAGTGGAAATCTTTGACGCTGACCCTGAGATTCTTCAGTTGATCAAGGGGGAAAGAATAAACCTGACCCTGGATTTGGTGGTTTTGCACGAAGTTTCCCACCTCAACCAAGCTTAAGGAAAACAAAAATGTGCGCTATTGTTAAGGAGATTAAAAAATTAGACCAAAAATTGTCATTTCCAAATATGTATTTGAGGAGAGCCAACACTTCTTCCCTATCTTTAGACCCTAAGAAGGATGATAACATACAGAATGATCTTGAATTTAAAACAGGTGAATAAAGAAATCACCTACCACCATTTCAAAATGGATAGTTTACATCTGCCCCAAGCTTATTATAAAAGATTGTTTCATGGCATCCACAGATTCAAAGGATGCTTACTATTCTGTTCCCATATGACCAGAACACAGAAAACTGCTTAGGTTCAGCTGGAAAAAGGAATTGTGGGAATTTGTTTGCCAAATGCTACAGCTGTGGCACCAATAAAATTAACAAAAATGTTGAAACCAGTTTTTGCTTGGTTGAGGGAGAAAGATCATGTTTCATCCTCTATAATTTGATGACTCTGTTGACAAGAAGAAATGAGGTGGACTGGGTAGGCAATGTTATAGAGACTGTAAGACTGTTTTACTCATCAGGGTTTATAGTACACTCAGAGAAATATTCAATATCTTGGTATTACCATTGATTCAAAGAATGTCTGTTGTTCTAACAAAAGATCGAAAAGAAAAATTAAAACTAGGTATCTTACAGCTGCTGAAGAAGGAACACCTACCTATCAGGGAAGTGGCTAAGGCAGTAGGCATGATGGTTGCCAAGCTTTACAGCTGTAAGATATGGACCTTTGTATCACCCTCACTTAAAAGATAAGTCTTTCTTCCCCAGCAAGAAAGGAGCTGATGTGGTGGAGTGAGAATATTGACAATGCCTCCAACTCTCTGTGTGATCCAGAGCCTAGAGTGACAGTCGCATCCGATTCCAGTAAGGAAGGGTTGGGGATTTTTATTCCAGGACTGCTGTGCTGGTGGTGCATAGCTTCCCATTGAAACAGACTGCCATATCAATTATCTTGAACTTAAAGTAATCCTTTTTCATTTGTAGTGTTTTGAGAAAGACATGGCAGGTAAAGCAGTTTGAGTTTTGACAAACAACACTACAGCTGTTGCTTGTATCAATCACTTTGGCACCAGTCATTTCACCATCATACAATGACATTACTTCCACTATATGAGAATGGTGTATTGCCAAGAACATATGCCTTTCAGCAGCATGCATACCAGGGAGAGACAATGTGGCAACTGATACAGAATCCAGAAAAATAAACCTGAACATTGAATGGAAGCTTAACCTTGCTATGCTGCATAAAGTGCTTTCTCATTTGCAGGCCAAACTTTCTGTGAATTTATTTGCCTCTAGAATAAATGAGTAGCTTGCATAATACTTGCATAATACAGGTATAATTGCTACATTATTTTTATTTTACATTTTATTTTATACTACTTTATGTAACAGCAGATTTCTCTGTGTGAAATTTAAACTGCTCTCCATGCACCACCAATTTTCCCCCCTTTTTTTCTGTCTGCAACTGCATTTGTTTCCCTATCAGAGTGGGGGTTTTTTTTAAGTGTTTTTTTTTCTACAGAATTTTGCCAGGGATAACCCTCTTGTTGCCATAGGTTCTTTCACCTGCCCTAAATATGTGTTTATTAATTATGTGTAACACATGGACCTCAGTTTATTGTTTTAGATATTGTTTCATCTAAAAGACTAACACCCAGACTACCACTCGTGGTCTAATATATGGGAAAAAAGTTTTAGATCCAAATAGGACTCAAACCACTGCGCATTAGAAAGTGGAAAAACTATGCCCACAACAATTGTTAAGATGAGTTTACACCTCATCTGTATATATAGCAGATTTTCTTGCTTTCTTGTACTTTGCAGGATATGGTGGGTGAATAGTGCAGAAGAGCTTTTAAATTAAAGTCTGTCCCGAGCTAAGGCTCATCAGCCGTGCTTATCCGGTTTCTGTGGCGTTAAGCGATGAGAGTCATAGACTCCCCCTGGATAGGACGCCAGTCTATCGCAGGTTAACCCCAAACAAGGTTGGTACCCTTTTACACCTGGGTGGGGTGAGAAAATAGCCGTAAGTGCCTTTTCCAAGGCACAACGCCATAGCCGACAGCTGGATCGAACACGCAACCTTTAGATTACGAGTCCAACGCCCTAACCACTAGACTACGGTGGCGGCTAAGAGAGCTTTGAGAGCATACTTTTCTCCATATAGTACCAGTAGACACTCTATTGGTTCTCTCCCTGACATTTGCAGATTACTGAAAGGAGAATTTGAGAAATGTCCAGCGCTACCAAAGTACCAAGAGACATGGAATATAGATTATGTTTTAGATAATTTGCAAGAGGGGGCAAGAATTACTTGATCTGAAACTCAAAACAGTTAACTTTGAGAACTGTAATGTTGTTGTCCCTCTTAAAACTCACGTCATATTAAGGAGGGTTATTTTTATTTCATTGATATACATTGATAGGGGCTATAGCCATTTTGACCTTAAAAAAAATCCATCAGGGTCTAATCATCCAGCATCACAGACACAGCCATTCACAGTACAGCCTAATTAGCATAGTTCAACCATAGACTAATGGATTTGCTGGTTAGCCCCTATTTGCTGAGCTGCAGATTCTTTTTAGCATAGGGCCCCGCCCTCGTATTCAAACGAACAGCTATTGGGTGGGAACCTGGTATGAGTTGTACTCTGAGCAGAGAGAAAGGCTATTACACATTACCAGAAGCCAAGTCCATAGAACTGATCCAAATGGAAGGATCAGATATATACAAGATGTTGAAGAAAACGGGGAAAGTGATTTTGTTCTATTTCAGGTGAGAGAACATGAAAGTTTGGACATCCAACCTGATACATAAAAGGAGAGAGGCATAATAATCCTGAAGGAGACACAGGGTGCACTTGCCCACTGGATAACAAAGAGTATGGACAATTTTCTTCAGTTTATGAACACACTAGCATGGAGATTTCAGATTATTTCCTGCCATCTCACCATACATGGACCATGAAATGGGCGACAGCAGTGCCAGATGAAAAATTATGAATTTGTCAATTGCATACTACTAATAATATTAGCTAATTTGTAGAATACAGACACCCTCACATAGCCCTTTTTTTTCTTTTACATTTTACAGGGTTTTTCAATTATGTGAAAAATTACCTTTTTTTTTAACGATGCTGAAAATTTTCCTTTTATGCATTTCTAACCACCTAAAATGTTGTTGTGAAAATATGTTTTTTCACTACAACTACAAAAATGAACCATGAAAGTAAGGGTTATGAAACTTAGAACCATGCTTACTCTATTTATAAATAGACCTATGTCTAAAAATTTCATGTCATTGTGTTTTGTCATTATATTTTGGTGATTTATAAAAAATACCATACAAATGCCCAGTATTCAGATGATGCCATAGATCTAAATACAATAGGCCCAGTATGGAGTGAGTCATTAACTGGGCAAAGGGGCCAAGTATTCCATGTACTGAAAATGCATGATGTTAAGCTTTATCGGGACAGATGTGTTTGTTTTTTTCTCTGGGGAAACAGAAGCATACAAAGCCAGGTGTCCACACAAAGCCAGCAAATATTAGGGCATTCCCTAACAATGATAACGTGTGTTTAGAGAAACATCTCTACAGGTATCTGGAGGTCACAAGGGAGCCTGGGAAAGGCTCAGGACTGTTTATTAGCTTTATTAAGCCTTATGATCTTATCTTCAGGGAATCTGTTTCAGGTTGGGTGAAAACAGTGCTTGAAATGGCGTGCACAGATACCTCAAAACATGGAAGCCCCAGTACAATGCTGCTAGTAGTAGTGCTGCTGCCAGTCACAGGGCCTCCTTTGAGATATCTATGAAGACAGTAGGCTGGAGTATTTAGAAGCCTTTGTAATTATTACAAAACAGCTGTTACTCCAAACTTTGGACAGTTAGTTTCACACCTACCTCACAAAACAATGTGTCATATTTTGTTTGGACTCTGTTGTACATAGGGAGTCTTCATTGAATAATGCTTCTTGATGTGTCTTGTGGACTAGGTTGCTGAAGTCTGCATGATTTCTCTGAACAAGAAATAGATGAGAAATGATTTTTAGAATTAAACTAGGCTTAGGCTTGGAAGGTGGAGTTTAATTAGGATTAGTTTGAGTCTATTGGAAAGAAGAGTAATTTCCCACCCTCCCTAATGAGTTGAGATAATCCTGATGAATGACCCCTCCCAATTGTAAGCCTAGTGGACACAAATGCTAAATACCCACTGGCTTGGGTCTGCTGCTGCACCTCTGGCATAATTTCTCTTCCCTCAGATAGACTCAAGATAATCCTAATTGAACTGTACTGTGTTAGTGTAAGCCTAGTTTCATTATAAAATTAATGCTTGAGTCAGTTGGGGAATATGTGTTTTCTTGAACACATTATATTGTTTTTCAAATTAATTATAATCAATGTAGATCTATTTGCTTTGACATGAATGTCCAGGTCAGTTGGTGATTATGTGATGTTGAATACACATTTAGATCTATATCCTTTTTTAAAAAAAAAAAATCAGAGGTTGAAATTTTGTTGTCTTTTTTTCCTATTTGTTTTTTTGTTTGGATTTTTTTTTTTAGGGGGGGGGGGGGGGGAGGGTGTGTTGCTTTTTTTTTCTGACAGTCCCTAACCAGGGTAAGGGCCCTATCAAAAAAGTATATGAATGCTTATTCTGTAACCCTTGGAAAATAAAGATCATTCATTCTCTTTCTCTCATCTTGTCTCTTCCCCTCTCTTTCTCATCTTCTCTCACCCCCCCCCCCCCCCCCCCCCCCCCCCCCCCCCCCCCCCCCCCCCTCTCAGTTGGTCTCTTTTTACTTCCATCTCATCTTCTCTCTGGTCTTTTTACTTCCCTCTGGGAAAGGGGGGGGGGGGGGTTGGTTATGAGAGAGAAATTTATTTATTCATTTATTTCCAGGATAATGGAATAAGCACTCCTCAGGTTCATATGTGTTTGCAGTTGTGTAAAATTTTGTCATCTGTTCCCACCCGCACACAATGGCCTACTCTTTCAAAAAGTGGAATAGGTTTTAACGTGTGCACAAGGTGTTCAGTGTGCACAAGGTGTTCAGCATGTGTTCACACACTGAAGCTCAGTTTATAGTCTTATCCCAAGTACTTTGGGGGTTCAAACCCAGGTCAGCAGATCATGAGGGCTATGGGCAGAGAGAGAGAGAGAGAGAGAGAGAGAGAGAGAGACAGAGAGAAGAGAGAGAGAGAGATCTGTGTGCTTGTGTGAATGATGTGTCTGAGAGAGGGAGAGATGGTAGGGGAGAGTTATCTTGGGGAGAGTCTCCTCTTGTCTCTTCCCCCCCCACCCCCCCCCCCTTCTCTCTCATCTTGTATATTCCCCCCCTCTCTCTCTCTTTCTTTCTTTCTTCATCCAACCTCTGTCTTCTTTCCTTCTCTTTTCCCACACTTTCCACACAAAAAAATGACTGCAGCACACAAGACTGTTGCGTTGACAGTTTTATTTTCATGTGCACTGCTGTAGTATAAAGAATTGCCTTCACAAACAACTGCACCCTACGTTACAACACGGCTGCATAGATCCACAATAATCATAAGTACTCCTCTCTCTCTAAATGAATAAATCACTTAAACATTAAAGACAAAATCTGAAGGGGAAAAAAAACAGTTGAAAATGTATTAGTCAAAATCTGAAAAAAAAAAAAAAAAAAAAAGAGATGAAAATACATAGAGTCAAAATCTGAAAATAAAATAATAATTAAAAAACAACAACAGAAAACCCTTCATAAAACAAACCAGTTGAAATCTGAAAAATAAAAAGAAGTTGAAAATAAACACACACTGGAGTATTTGCTGTTACAACTTTACTGTAAAAAGAGCAACAGAGAGAAAGCAGCACAACTGTTAACACCATTATCAAAACACGCAACAAAATAACAACTACATCATCACTAAAAAAAAAAATACTGCACATACTGAAAAATGATTCTACATTAAGAATTGAAAACCACCACCCACAAAAATGATGCAGTGCAAAGAGCAAGACATGGACAACGAGCTAGCCCAGACGAGATGCTGGAAGACAGCTAGTTGCGGCTATCCCCAAAGGACCACAGCACATGACCCACAAAAAAAGAGCAAGACAAACCAGAATAACAGTCTCAAAAAAAGGGAGGAAAAAATCCACACACCTATAATGGGATGAAGCAAAAAAATCAACCAACCCTCATCTCCACCCAAACACAACTAAAAACAGACCAGAGCAATCTATTGGAGTAAGTACATTCATCAAACTATAACAACAGAGTATTAAAAGTTGTTTGATTCCATGGGATAATAATATCACCATGAAAGAGGATAAAATCTATATAAAAAAAAAGCCCCCCCCAAAAAAAAAACCCCACCCTAAAACAAACAAACCCAAAGTGATAGTCTCATTTCAAAATGGGTGTCAACATTGTCTGATTGTTCTTTCATAATTTGTGACATGAACAACAGAATTTCACTGCAATATTTGGTTACTGAATAGGATTCATTTCTCTTTGTGGGAAATTTGCAAAGATGGTTTACTCTGGATAAAATGCTTTTTAATAGAAAAAAAATATATGGGTTTCGTTGCATGGTTTCTTGTTGTGTATTGTCTCCATTGTCTTTGGTGCATTAGTTCTATATACAAGAGCATCACAGGCTGCTTCACCTTCCACTACAGTAAAAATGTCATCATATTCAGAGTCCAAGATTTCACCCTAATCATGAACACATTTTTTTTTGTGACGGGGAAAAATAATGTGACAATACCTTTAGAAAATGAAAACAAATCTTTTTTTTTTTTCTGGTAACCATATGTTTTGTTTCGTCTTGAAAAACAATATCAATAACAATAAAACAAACCAAACAATTAAGAGATATTCTTCCCTGTATTCTTGTTTGAATGTTTTCTTTCAATCAATCAAAAGGATAGCTAAACCAGTCGTCAATGAAAGGAAAACCAAAGAAAACAAAGATCATGTTGAGAAACAACATGATTTGATTACCACCCCCATCCCCCCCCCCCCAACTACAAAAAAAAAAAAATCAGCAAAACAACCCTCCCTCCTCTCCCTCCCCCCCAAAAAATAGAAGAAGCCCAAGCTGCCACAAAAAAAAAACCCTGAACAAAAAACCTGACAAAACAAAACAACTGTTGAATGCTTGTGAATCCAGCAGCTCTGTCCTCTGCTTCTCCTTCTGAACAACCCATCCGCTAAAGACAACCAACCACTCTTAGGTAAAGGTGTCCCATAACCTAGGCAGTCATAGGGGAGCCAGGCATCAGAGAC
>CM060346.1:30107545-30165045 GCA_030674155.1 Stramonita haemastoma | reverse complement strand
GGATAACAAGATGCAAGATAATATCAAGAGGAAGACGCAGAAAGAGGTCATGAGTTTTTACACGTTTTATTATACATCATGGTGTCCACGTAGTAAAGAAGAAGAAGAAAAAGAAGAAGAAAAAAAGATAGCTTTTGACTTCAACAGCGAAAGTTTATAAATCGAACTGGAAAAAAAAGAAATCTTTCATTCTAAAATGAGAATTACTACATAGAATTAACCACAAAAAAAAAGAAGAAAGACGATCTTGAAAACAAAACAAAACAAAAAAAACCCCCTTTGCTGACTTGCCAAATGAAAACAAAGGGGGAAAATGGCACACAGACACCAAAAGATAATCTATTACACACATCAGTTAGCTAAATAGATTGAAAAGAGTTGTGCATTTTCCCCTTTAATGCTGATAGTTGTATAAAATTCACATAGAAGAACTAGTTAGCTTACAGAGGTTAACAAACATTAAAGCAACAACCTTACAACTGTCAAATTTTACCTTAAAAGTGATCAAGGACCTCCCCCCCCCCCCCCTTCCCCCTCCAAAAAAAACACAAACCCAACAAAACAAAACCCAAACCTGAATAAATAAAACAAACAGCAGACCTGCCAACCAAGCTTTCATACACTTCAGGTGGGGGGGGTGGGGGGTGGGGAGTATATCCAAAATCTTCGAAAAATAATGGAAAGATTATGCCAGTATCTTTTTTTTTTTTTGTATACAGCAAGTGTAACAGTCTATTCCATTCCCAATTCAAATTGATCCACATTGGCACAGAGAAAGAACAGAAGGCAATTTATGTTTGCTCTGTCTCTGTCTCTGTGTGTCTCTGTCTCTGTCTCTGAGTCTTGTTTCCTCGGCTAGACCGCTGAGGCTCACAGGTAAGATTTTGCGTATGCATCCATTTGCCCACCATGAAGTCAGCTGTATTTTGACTTCAGGGTAGCCCTCGATCCAATCTAAAGGTAAAGGTCAAAGGTGTCCCATAACCTGTGTGGTCGTAGGGGAGCGAGGCATCAGAGACCTCAGCTTCTCTAGGGCCAACATGTTGAGGGTGGCACCCATCTCCTCTCACTCACTGCTTTACCCTCCCTGACCCTAAAAGCAGTCCATTTACACTGGAACGGGACTAAGCAAAGGCGCGCACAGTCCCCTCAATTGGCACCACGCTCGCTGCTACTTACTGGGAAAGCGAGCGCTCACCAGAGCACCATCCCCATACACTACTGAAACTAAAAGTGCATCTGCTACAATAACAAAACAGAACACAACTCACAAACAAAACAAACAAACAACTCACAATACACACCAGCCCCCCCCCCCCCCACCTAAAAATCAGTTCAGTCTTGCTTACATTTCCTTCCCCACGACAGAGCAGCTGCAAATGTCAATGATGCCCATCTCTCCTGCCATGCAAACAAGACTGCTTCTCGCAAACATCTTTGAGCTAACTCAACTCTGAAGACATCATCCATTTGCTTCATTGTCTTTCATGCCATCAATGCAAATCCTATCGATTCTATCTCCAGATCTTCAATGCCAAAACGCGTGAGACAAAAGGAGAAGGACCCCCCCTCCCCCCCCTCCTCCCAACAATCCACAAAAACACCACATTTTATCATAAAAAATTAAACACAATCCCCCACCTTTTTTTCATAAAAATACCCCCCCCCCCCCACACACACCATTTATCATAAAAAATCCCCCCCCCACACACACACCTTTTATCATAAAAAAAATACAATACAAAAAACCCCACCTTTTATCATCCTGATCACAAAAGTTGCAAAAACAAAGCCACAATTTTAAAAAAAAAAAAAAAAGAAGAAGAAAAAAACAAAAGAAAAAAGGAAAAAAAAAAAGTCCAATAATTCTCTTGGCATTTTCTCACTCAAAATCTTGTGATCCCAAAGCTTATCAAATAAAACCAAAAAATAAATGATAAACTTCAAAATTAAAAAAAAAAGATATTGAGCACATTTGAAACGGGGCTGCTATGGCACCACTAGGCGAGCTAGGGAAAAAAAAAAGCAAGCGTTTTGTCCAAGCCAGATTCCCAAACATCAAACGACGTTGTTTGATAGTCACATCCAAACACACTGTGTTTACTCAAGGCAGTGCAGATACTGAAACACTCAGTGAAACACTTGAAAACATGCAGACATATATTTTACCTGTTAAAAAAAACAAAACCAAAAAAAAAACCAAATCCCCTCACAACAAAAACTGAGGAGAAAAAAAAAAAGGGGGGCAGTGGGCACCAAACGTGTGCATATGTAAGAAATAAAAAGACAAACTGTGCATTCACAAAAAAAGTCATGTATGGGATGGAAGATGTGAGTGTAGATGCATATATGTGTGTGTGTGTGTGTGTGTGTGTGTGTGTGTGTGTGTGTGTGTGTGGTGTGTGTGTGTGTGTGCGCTGCATGGGGCGTGCGTATGTGTGTGTGTGTGTGTGAGCATGTATCCTCCTCCCCACCCCCCCACCCCACCCCCCAAAAAGAAGAAAAAAAACCCCTACCACTCTGCACATTCCATCAAACACATGAGTGCGCATGCAAGTCCATACGTATAGGAGCTCTCATTAACAGCAATAGAAAATTTTTATGTGTTTTTTTTTTTCCCCCCCATTTTCTCCATATTTATCAAAAACAACAGTGCTGACATACTGAACACCTGTATCCCCAGTAAACCCTCTTCAATGTAAATAATCAGAGTTCCCAATCCCAATTCAATACAAAGAAGACAATTTCTCCATAGGAAAGGAGACAATTTCTCCATTCTAGTCTCTAGCTATTTCAGAAATATCCTTGATGTGTAGCATAAACTTCACTGTCAGGATTGTTTCAAGTTCTGTGCAATTCCTGCTGTAAAACAAAACAAAAACAAAATCTGAGTGCATAATCATCATCCCAAAAAGATGTTTAAAAAGCTTAGTTCCAGTTTTTAACCAACACAGACCCTTTGAGATATTCTTTTGTGCCAAATGATACCAAAAACATTATTTGTGATAAATGAGGCTGAACTAACTACACACAGTGCCACTGTCAAATATAACAGGCTCATAATTTGATTTCATAAAGAAAAAAAAAAAAAGAAGAAGAAAATTTGATTTGTTTCAGCAGTTTCACTAACGCTGAGGAACAAGCAATAATACACTTTGAATGGCAACTCAATGCATAAGAACATGTGCCCCCACTTGCAACATCACTTTCCCCAAGTAAGAAAATATACTAAACAAACCAAAAAAAATCTTAACAGTTGATAATATAATTTGCATGTTTCCCACTAGTATGTAAACCACACTACCTCCTATACACTGTCAATATTCTTTACAGGGAAATTCCACACACAGAGAGAAATTTTCTTTAAAGCGAACAACAACCATTCAAAGCCATCAAATAACATACAGAACCCCCCCCCCCCCCCGACATATTATACATCACAAAGATTTACACAGTCACCACATAGAAAACAACAAACAAAGGAAACATGCAACATATTTGTAAAAAAAAAAAAAAACAACCCAAAAACAACAAAATAAAGACAACATATTTGTCGCCAATTTTCCTCATCAACACTCGGCTCCAAACTGTTCGTGACAACAATCACATTTGGCTCTGAACATACAAAAAAAAAAAAAAAAAAAAAAGACATCACAAAATGAACACCTTTCCACACTGGAGGAATAAAAACCCCAACCAAACACACAACACATCTGTCATCAATATCCCTCTTCAACGCTGAGCTTGAAGCTGTTTACCACAAAATCACATCTTCCTCTGAATGCTTTGGATTCACTGGGATAAGGTTAGAAAAGAAATCCTATTTTTCAGTTTATTCCAAAACACAAAAACATAAAAGAGAACGGTTATTCAAGACGGAGGACAAGAACTGAAATGTACACACAAAACACGATCCACAGTGGACCACTTTTAAAAGTGGACAGACAAGACAATATCAGCCACTTCAACCATTTGAAATGGATATTTCTCCCGCCCTCAGCCTTAAAAACAAGCAAACAGAACCAGCTAAGTTTACTGACGTTGCTTTCTAGGCTTCAACATAGTTTTCCAAACTGCACATGAGATTCTATCTCTCCCATCAATATTCCTAACTTTTAACAATTCCATATCAATTGAAACTGAACCTCTTGCACATGTCAAAACTTCATGCAAATGACAATAATAAAAACTGAAATTTTTTTTTAAAAAGAGAACAACAATCTAGGCATGCAATTATCTGAATAATATTACTGAAAAAAAACAAAGCACCACACACGCACACACACAAAAAAACCAAACCCAAAAGCAAACACCACAAGAAGGCTATGACCAGTTAAACAGACAATATCATATCTTCATAACAAACTCCACTGACGAAAGAGGGGAGACGACCGTCTTCTATATAAAGGGACAAAACTAAAATATGGCACTGCTCAGCATGTAAGCCATGGCTTACGTCCTTTGGTCCAACTTGTCCACCGAAACTTTCAGAAGAGATGCACAGAGAGAGAGAGAGAGAGAGAGAGAGAGAGAGAGAGAGAGAGAGAGAGAGAGAGAGAGAGAGAGAGAGAGAGAAACGAGTTTCCTATAATAACAACTGATAACAACAAGAAATAAAAAAATTTGAAAAAAAAAAAAAAAAAAAAAAAGAAATCAAAATGGAGATAAATGGTCTCCAGTTAAAAATAAAATCTTTTCGTGTTTTTCCTTAACACAAAGATCTTTCTGGGTAAAAAATTTTTTCCCAAAATACTTCTCAAATAGAACTGACCAGGAAAAAAGAAATCACCAACAAGACTTTTGACAATTCTCTTGCATCTCTTCACGCTCGTGTCCTTTTCCTCTAAATGTGCCTGGTTTTGGTCCCCTTACACAGAGTTGCTTCCCTTTTTAATCTGTCCATTCAAATGATCATTCCTCTGGTTGGTATTCATTCTCAGAAAAAAATGTGAGTAATTGATCGGTTTTCATCTTTAATATAAAAAAAAGAAGAAAATTCAACATAACAAGGAGAAAATGCACATGCATAGCTAATTCCATCGCTGCAAGTCTGCTCCTAAACTAAAAAAAAAAATTATAAAAAAAAAAAAATCCCCCCCAAATCTTTGCTTTCCAAACAAGCTTCATGATCTCAGCAGACAGACTTCTTGATTGGTCTCTTTTCTTCTGCATGCACACAAGGCGAACACTCTGATTGGCTCCAGATTTTAACTAAACTTTTTGCTTTCATGGCTAGAGGTTTTCTCTTTTTTTGGTGCAGTCCTGTAAAAAGTTTTACCTTTTTTTTCTTTTATACCAGTAAAAAGTATCTGAAACTATTGTTCGCCTTTGACTTTTTACAGAAAAGCTGCTGAATTCAAGGTCTTAGATGAGCTGAAGAGCCGTTGGTCAGCAAACTAACTAGGTTACCCACGCATGCTGGTGCACAACTCAACAACTGTCGTAGGGGGGGGGGGGACAGTATCAAAGCTAAAAAATTTGGAAAAGGGAGAGAAGAAAAGGGTTTTAGTGGGGGACGAAATCTAGCGGTGAAATTGCGGCGCTATCTGGTAAGTCAGTTCTCTCGAAATCCGGCTCTCGAAACTCAAAAGAGAAGCAATTTGAAAGCACACACTGGGAGTGGGAGGGTGTAGAGAAAGTGAAGAAGAAACAAACAATGAAAAAAAACAACAATAATAAAACAACAACAAACAAGCATGCACACAAAACCCAAATAAAAACAATGCTGAAAACCAATGCAAATAAACCCCAAACAAAAACAAACCAACACACACACACACACATACACACACAAAATTCTCCCCCCCCCCTCCCCCCCCCCCAAAGTTCTGGGTTTAGAGTGAGACAGACTAAATGACAATGGGTAATGTCAGAATATACTAGCCAACAACAGTGAGTATATCAACAATCAGAACTGTTCAGGAAAAAAACCCAACAACAAGTAACACAGAAACACCACTCAACAAGAACACAGAACACCACATGAAAATAAAACAATCCAAAAGAAACTGATTAAAGTCAACAAAAAGAATTTAAAAATATATATACAATTAGTTGTTATGAAATGAGCCAACAGAAATGACAAAGCACAAAAAACCCAACCACCCCCAAAATCAGAACAAAGCAAAAAATCTGATGTAGTAATTTCAAGTCGGCACTGTCAAACCCTCCAGATATCAGCTCTTACAAAATAAAAAGCAAAGTGTACTGTGTGAACATGACAAATAAACCTCTACACAGAATGAAGAAGCTGAAAACAGCAAGCACAAACAACATCCAACAAAAGTACAACACACACCACACACACACACACACACACACACACACACACAACACACACACAAGAGGTTCAGTTTCAATATCTTACTGGTAATCTAGCTTGTATTTCAGTTTCAATATCTTACTGGTAATATGGCTTGTACCTGGCAGTCATTAGTCAATCTCTCTTACAAGTTCCTTCCTTCCTCTGCCCAGCATGCAGCAGAATGTGCTCCTCCTCACCCATCAACCTCTTCAGTCACCACAGGGCTGGTAGACACGGACGCCTCCTCCCTGATCTTCGCTTACAAGGAAGCAGCCATCAGCATCACACAAAACCTGCCTTGTACTTGGCATTCCTTTATCAAACCCAAATGCATACATTTCTTTCTTTTACTTGACAACTCACTCAAGGATAAACAAGACAAAGCACAAAAACAAAAGAGGGATCGAAACCGCCATCATTCACCATTCAGAGAGTGAAGCCGACTTGTCCATAACCTGCTCAACCAACACTCAAAACCTTACAATACTGAATGTAACAAAAACAATATCAAACACACACACACACACACGTAAAGATCTATACATGCACTAAATATGCAGATTAGTAGCCAAAGCTTACAACTAAAAAGCTGCACGCAAGAATCCATTAAATCTGATAACAACGTGAGCTGTGCCGATTATTTCCAAAGGTAAAAAATAATCTATTCCTGATCCAGTGTTTCGATTGTACCCCCGTTTCAATACAAAACTCTTCGATGTTCTTGTATGAACCCTGTAGCAGTGTGAAAGAGCCATATCTTTGTACAGAAACAAACAAACAAACAAACAAGGTAACAACACCTCAGTCTTCAAGCCACTCGAAAACCACTAACCCCTAATCCCTCCTTCAAAATAACCAAAACCAACTCCCCCACCCCCCCAAACCAAGCAACCAACCATCCCAGCTAAAAACCCCCACCTTCAAGGTGTTCAGGCTTAACTGTAAATCTCACATCATACCAAATCCATTTTCTATGATTACAAAAAAAAAAAAAAAAAAAAAAAAAAAAAAAAAAGCAACTACATGCTATTTCCAATTAACATTTTCCAGCGAAAACCCTTCATCTATTTGTCACTACAATTCTTTTGTCTAACCCAAACCTGAACACCTACCTTAAAACACACACACACACACACACACTAAACCCCCAAAGAACAAAAAACAAGAAATGCTAAAACAGTAGACACAGAGTACAGACAGTACTGCGTAGTACATGCAATATGTGCAAACAGTATGCACTTTCATATTAATAACATACCCTGGGCTAGCTACAGAGGGTGGAGGAATGGGGAGAGGGAGGAGGGGGTAGAGGAAGACTGAACAGAAGCAAGAAAAAGGCGTAACATTAAAATACAAGGGAAGGCAGAATCGACTGGACCAAACATTAAGAGGCAAGCGTCACCTGTATCCTCACTGAAATTCATGCTCTCCTGTGTCGATTTTGGATGCCATCTTAATAGCATTATACAAACAAATATCAAACTGTATAGAAATGTCAGGCATGACAACTTGGATATGTGATATAATTCATTTTAAACTATAACACACTAAATGTCATGTTTATTTCGTATCCTTTCTTTGGAATCGAGACAACTTGATTTCTTTTCTTTTGGATCAATAAACCCGGGTTTTCTTTTACAGTTTTATCTTGCTTTCTTAGATTTCTTTTCTTTTTCTTTCTTTTAAAAAATTTTTTTTTTACTTTTATCAATTTCATGGGTACTACTTCAAAATTTTACAGATAAAAGTTTATTTATCTCACTGACAGTTTCTGGCATTTCGTTGTTTTCTCCATCAAATTTGACCTTTCGTTGTGCTTATCTCGAACTTTACCAGACAGACACAACAAAATTTTAAAGAAAACCAGGCAGGGTTTTTTTTTTTTTTTTAAAAATGTTTATCTAGAGAGAATGTGCATAAGCACTAAATACATATTTTATTGGAAACCGAAAACATTGAGAACTGCTGAGCTTTAAGATTTAAAAATGGAGATCACTGTTCTGTCATCAGCATCCTTCGATTCTGAATTCATTATTTCAAATTTGAAATGAAAAGGATCATATTCATTACTTGACACACAGTGAGCAGCGAGTGTCAACACAGGACAGTTCTGACAATAAAATACTCGGGAGTCTGACAATACGATACCAGGGAGTCTGAAAATCTATCTTTTTCCAGGATTTTAAAATTTCTTGCTATCCTGACAAATTCCGCTCTTACAACTGTTTGGTCCAGAAAATGCTGAAATATCCCTTCTTCGCTTGTCTGCCTGCGATTGAAACGGCAAATACGACAAACATTTAAATGCAGGAAAACCTACGCCACAAAAAGAACCTACTGTATGTACAACACAAAAAAACGGAACCACTTTATCCTCGAAAAGAGAAGAAGAAGAAGAAGAGAAGAAAAGAAGAAGAAGCCAGAAGGGGAACAGAAAAATCACCACACTGGATTAAACATCTACTATGACACATGATGGTACACCAGTTTCGTTATCACTACACCGCTACCCTCGTCCACACATGATGGTACACCAGTTCCATATCACTACGCCGCTATATCGTCCAATCAGACATCAGGAAACGGAGGAGGCCCGGTTCTGTCCCGACTGACGGTTCAGTGAACCGTCACGGGAAGCTGGGTTCCGTCCGGAGCCCCGCGACATGGAACTCTCTCGGGACGTGTCTCCGTCCCGTGCCCTTGACCTGGACTTGCGGCCTCTCCGGAACAGCTTCTTCAGGCTGCCTCCAAGTGACCTTGACTTCTTCAGGTTGGGTGACCCTGGCTCCTGAGGGCGTACCAGTTCAAGGTCATCTGAAACCGAAGAAGTTGTTCCAATGAAGTTGTTCAAACCGAAGGGATTATTTACAGAAAAAAAAAAAAGAGAAAACTCCTCACTTTGAGGTTGGATCATAAGGAAAGGGGCTAATCAGGCCACTTCAGCAACACAAGAAGCAGACGGTAACTGCTGACAAGCTAGCACTTCAGGCAACAACGGCAACACAAAATCCACAAATCCTTGTCATCACCACTATGACCTACAAGAAAATAGGTACAACGCGGCATCAACATTTCTAGTATGTACAACACTACAATACAAAAAAAAACAAAATTGCCCTGCTCTCTAAGTGTTAAGTACAGTCACAACAGAAGAGTAAACTTACATCTTGCCTCCCCCCCCCCCCCTCCCCCTAAACATGACAATATGAAAAGAAATGACTCCTTTTTTTAATTTTTAAGTGTTCATGTTTCTTGGTTTTTTTTTAAAACCTCATTTTTGTAAAGATCTATCACTGCTGCACACACACACACACACACACACCCACACACACACACACACACACACACACACACACACACCACACCCACACACACACACACACAACACACACACCTCATCCCAATTTTCACGTACTGAGTGCATCACACCAACTCACTCTCCTATAACTGCTGTGTTGACATACAGCAAGGTGTTGGCATATAATGCTCACTGTCCCACTCTCCACCATTGCTTCCTTGACAGTTTGTTTTTTAATGAATGATAATAATACCAATGGCAAAGCGAGAGTCACTTTAGTGTAGAAAAACAAGACCACTTGGCACTTGGAACTCCTCATCATTGCAAGAATGATTTCCAAAGGGGGAAAAAAAAAACCCAAACAAACAACACACGCACACCCCCCCCCCCCCCACCCCCAATAGTTTCAATATAAAACTTTAAAAAAATACATTATTTAAAAATTTTTTATACCACTTTATGTCACAGCAGATTTCTCTGCATGAAATTCGGGCTTCCCTCCCCAGGGAGAGAGCGCATCGCCACAAGTGCAGCACCTTCCCATTATTTTTTTCTTTTTCCTGTCTGCAACTGTATATGTTTCCCTATCAGAGTGGCTTTTTTCTACAAAATTTTGCAAGGGACAACGTTCTTCTTCTCGTGGGTTCTTAAATGTGCGCTAAATAATGATGTGTAAAACACAGGACCTTGGTTTAATCGTCTCACCCAAAAGACTAACACCCAGACCACCACTCATGATCTAATGGATGGGGGAAAAGTTTGGGGCCCAAACAAGATTTGAACCACTGCAACACTCCGACCCAGACTTATTGCTTTCTAGGCAGGCGCGTTACCTCTAAACCACCGATCCACCTGATAGACAGCATTTTGCTGTATTGACAATTACACACACACACACACCTACACCTACACACACACACACACACGGTCTTTTTTCCTCCTTCTTTGTTTTGTGTGTATGTGCGTGAGTTCCTCAACTAGTTAAAGTTAAAGTCTGTCCCGAGCCTAAGGCTCATCAGGCCGGTGCTTATCCCGGTTTCTGTGGCGTTAAGCGACTGAGAGTCATAGACTCCCCCCTGGATAGGACGCCAGTCTATCGCAGGGTTAACCCCCAACACAAGGTTGGTACCAATTTTACACCTGGGTGGGGTGAGAAAATAGCCGTAAAGTGCCTTTTCCAAGGGCACACCGCCATAGCCGAAAGCTTGGATCGAACCCACAACCATTAGATTACGAGTCCAATGCCCTAACCACTAGACTACAGCGGCGGCTTCCTCAACTACAGCTCCCAAGTTTTGCCCACCATTAAGGTAGCCACATTCCAACTTGGGGGGAGGGGGGGGGGGGGATGTATGATATCTTTTTTCTTTCTTTTTTTTTTTTTTTGCTCCTTGGCTAAAGCTCAAAGGTTCATCCCAATAGTGAGATTTCGCATATGGGGCAGTCTTTGCCCACCATGAAGGTAGCCACAATCTGATTTCCGAGGATATATGATACATATGTGTAAATATATATATATAAATATATATATATATATATATATATATATATATAATATATATATAACACTTGTCAATGAATCGACCACGATGCTTATAGTGTTATCAATCACAGAGACCAAAAAATCTGAGAAACAGTTAAGTTCACAAAAGAACCCTACAGTTTTTCTAAACTAAAATGGACGGTATGCAATGCTATGATATGGTATGTTACATTACATTACATTACACTACGCTATGCTATTATAAGCTGTGCAATACCTACAAGATAAACTGGTGCAAAAACCATCACCAAAAAACAACAAAAAAAAATTTCAAGATCACACTCATGATGCAAAAAACAAAAAAAAAATTGAAATAAACAAAAAAAAAAAACACCACCTACCAGCTAAATAAAAGAAAAAGGCCAAAGTACAACACTGTCCTGAAAATGTACACTAGGACATCAAAAATGAAACAAAGTCCACTAAAAAAATGACTTCTTTTTTTTTTTTGTTACTTAGAAAAACAACCCCAAAATGAAAAAGAAAAGCCAACTACCACAACAACGATGACAAAAAGAATGTAGCTAAACCAATACACTTCATGATTGTGCTTGCTGACAAGGTCATTATCCAATGAAAAACAAAACAAAAATCCCTTCCTTCCTGATCTTAGCACACATGTGTGCGTGCCACACACACGTGCACACACACCACAATCACAATGCGCATGCACACACACACACAAACAGTGCTGACTCCACTCTCCCCAAAAGTCCTTCGGATGAGACTTTAAACCGAGGCCCCGTGTGCGAACACACGCAGAACATCTTGCGCACATGTTAAATCTGTTCCGCTTTTCGTAAGAGTAGGCCATCGTGTGCCGGTGGGGACAGATGACATTTACAAAACTGCATACACACGGGAACTGGATGAAAAAAAGCACAAGAGTGCTTATCCCATTATCCTCGATATAAAAGAATAAATCAAATCAAATAAATCAAACACACATACACACAAGTGCGCACGCACACACACACACACACACAAACACACACACAAGTGTGTGCACACACACACACACACATCTACGCTAGTTTTAAAGAGGGAAAATCTAGTGAGGAACAATTCACGCTTCAAAACTAAGACAGGAGCAGCATCCACTTATACAAGCAGAAAAGCAAACACTCAGAGACAAGAGAAAAAGAAAGAGAGAGAGAGAGGGGGGTAGAGAGAAAGGGGAGAGAGAGAGGGGGGGCAGAGAGAGAGAGAGAGAGAGAGAGAGAGAGAGAGAGAGAGAGAGAGAGAGAGAGGAGAGGAGAGAGAGAAGACAGAGAGAGAGGACAGAGAGAGAGAGAGAGAGGGGGGGAGAGAGAGAGAGGGGGAGAGAGAGAGAGAGAGAGAGAGAGAGAGAGAGAGAGAGAGAGAGAGAGAGAGAGAAGCAGGAGGAGAGAGAAGAGAGAGGAGAGAGAAGAGAGAGAGAGGGGGAGAAGAAAGAGAGAGAGAGAGAGAGAGAGAGAGAGAGAGAGAGAGAGAGAGCAGAGAGACAGAGAGAGAGAGACAGACAGACAGACAGACAGACAGACAGACAGACAGACAGACAGAGACAATCACCAATGGAGAGATTTTGGATATACGACCATTTTTGCCCACCATGAAGGCAGCTGCATTCTGACCTTGGGGAGTTCTGCAAATAATCTCCACCATACCCACACCACTTCCTCTGCTCTTAATAATATATATAAAGATAATAATAATAATAATATATAATAATAATAATAATAATATAATAATAATGATGATGATATAATAATAATGGGATTTATATAGCGCTGAATCTTCGTGAATTAACTTTTTTTTTTCTTCTTCTTCCAATGACAGAATACATTAAAAAAAAAAAAAAAAAATACTGCACTGCATCAGTACATCCTTGCCAAAAAAAACAGCAAAAACAAAAATGCATGCACAAAACAGCTCTTTTTTTTTTTTTTTTAGTTAAAAAAAAACAAAACCACTCAACAAAAACAGCCAGCTGCCTCACTTCACTACAACAGCAGGAAATAAGCAAATTAAAAAAAAAAAAAAAAAAAATTCGAACACAACAGCTTTAAAAACAAAAAAAAATCAAAAACAACAAAAAAAAATTCAAGCTACAGTACTACACACACACCAAGCTATTCCAAACCAAAAACCAAAACGCTACACCACAACGATAAAAAAACAACAACAACCCAAAACAAAACCAAGAGCAGCCAGCCAGCCAGCGAGCGTGTCCATCCAAAAAAGAGGAGCAGACGACAGTGATTAAAGGGCTATACAACTCTCAAGACAACACTCCGGCACTGCACACCACTCGAATCCGTTCCACCTTTGGACTGCTGCCCATACTGCGGCTGAGGAGGCTGCAAGTACGCCCCCTCGCGAGCACTGGACGACGAGCGATCGGCACTGTAGGAACGCTTTTTGCGACCAAACCTCTTCCAGAATGGCGTTTTCTTCTTCTCTGTAAAAAGCAGCAGGTGACTAATTCCCCTCCATCGGAAACCTCCACAAACGATGTGAAAAAAAAAAAAATCAAATCCCCTCCCTCTCTACCCTTCAGTCCCCCCCCCCCCCCCAAAAAAAAGAAAAAAAAAAAGAGTGATATTCGGTATAAAGATTCTAGTCAGGGAATGGTGAGTCAATCTCCATTGTTGATTGGGGAAAGGGCTTTGAAGACAGTGCTAAACCTTGTTGTTGTTGTTTGTTCCTCAGCTCCAGCTCTGGTCTGGGGTTCACCAAGAAACAGTCAGATTTTGCGTACGAGGCTATTTTTGCCCATCATTAAAGGTAGCCACATTCCCAAATTTGGGGATGGTATCTAAACACAGCAGGTGTGTGTCAGCATTTAAAAAAAAAAGAAAAAAGTTTGTCATTCAATCCCATCAGCACGACATGGCCTACTCTTTGAAAGGCAGAGCAGTTTTTTCACAAGTGTGCACGCAAGATGAACGTGTGTATTCACACATGGCCAGAGGCCTCGGTTCATGGTCTCACCTGGAGGGCTACTGATGTCAACTCCAGGAGAAAAATCCTTTCAAACGGCTGCCACGGTGGTGGCTCATCCCAGGCTGTCACATCATGAGCACAATGCTCTAACCACTAGGCCATCTACCCACTACTCCTGCCCCCTATTAAGTCTAGAAAGTGTTATCCCCCCCCCCCCCCAAAAAAAAAAAAAAAAAAATCTAAGAAAAATATGGCATGAATGGCACAAAGATACTCAGCATGCACCCTGCCGTCTGGACAGGGATGGGCTCCACTATGTTCCATTTGCCCAGAACATAATGCTTGACACAGGGGACGGGATAGCTCAGTGGTCAGAGAACTCACTTTCCCCTAGCCAATGTTAAGCAGCGTTGAGCATGGTTACCAGGTGGATGGGTGACCGTTTGTGCGCCTTGGCTTCAGTACAGTCCCCCCCAGTGTCAATGGTACCTGCCCTCTTTAGGGTCAGGGAAGGTCAAGCAGCGAGGAGAGGAGATGGGCGCCGCCCTCAATATGCTGGCCCTAAAGAAGCTGAGGTCTCTGACTGCCTCGCTCCCCTACGACCACACAGGTTATGGGGCACCTTTACCTTTTACCTTTTAACAATGCTTGAAACAGTTAGTGGCAGTGCCCTGACTTGCCAAGAAGTTAATTAATTAAGGAAGATGTCAGGTCAGGTCGAGGTCACGGTTATCATGGAAAAATGGCACAAATCTAGCAGGTGGACTAAATCACTTGACAAAGCCAAGTCTCACTCTGATAAAAAAAACAACAAAAAAACCCCCAAAAACAAATGGATCAGAACTTGGAAGAAAAAAACCTGCAGATGAAATCACATCATTTGGATGAGACTATAAACCAAGGTCCCACGTGCGAACGCATGCTAAACATCTTGCACACACGTTAAAACCCATTCCCTATTCAGAAAGTAGGCCATTGTGATCCTGGTGGGAGTGGATGATAAAATTTATGAAACTGCATGTACACAGGGACTGGATGTAAACAAGCACATGAGTGCTTATTACATTATCCTCGATAAAAAAAAAACAAAACAAAACTACATGAACACACCTGCCCCCCCCCCCCCCCCCCCCCCCCTCCTCTCTCCAAAATTCACAACTTATAAAAAGATAGGATTATTAGAAAAAAAAATAAACGGGTGTATACTTTTGGTCATTAATACTTCAAAGCATCATATATGCAAACAGTATGAAAATACATCACAAGATCTATGTAAAAGAAAACCATCACCAACAACAACAAAAAATGGTCATGTAAGTGCCATTATGTAAATCAACTTTTGCTGTTGTTGTTTATACATAGATCATAATAATGTGCTCAACTATGAAACACACACCAGCATGATAATTACAATGGGCGATACCTGTGAAAAAACAAACAAAACAAAACAACAACCAACAAGCACAAACCCATTTCTTTAGCAAACTACTGCTTATAATGACAAATCAAATAGGTGTATCAACCACATTGTCCTTTAATCCAGTTTCTGTGAAATAAACATCCTCACGTATTGAGAAGTTGCTATAGTTTGTTTCTCTTTTGGTTGAGAGGATTTTGTTGGGTTTTTCCTTTGTTCTTTACTCCAGTGTTCACCAATGTACTTCAAATTTCTGTTAAACTAACACTGCTTTCTATAAACAGAGAAGAGAGAGAGAGAGAGAGAGAGAGAGAGAGAGAGAGAGAGAGAGAGAGAGAGAGAGAGAGAGAGAGTGTGGTGTGTGTGTGTGTGTGTGTGTGTGTGTGTGTGTGTGTGTGTGTGTGTGTGTTTTGATTGATTATTCTTTATATCGAGATAATGGATAAGCACTCTTGTCCTTTTTTACATCCATCCCGTGTGTATGCAGTTTTGTAAATGTCATCTGTTCCACCGCACACATGGCCTACTCTTACGAAAGCGACAGATTTAACGTGTGCGCAAGATGTTCTGCTGCTTCGCACACGGCCTCGTTTAAAGTCTCATCCGAAGGACTTGTGGGAGAGTGTGTGTGTGTGTGTGTCTGTGTGCATGCGTGCATGCATGAGTGTGTGTGTTGACATGACCAAACTCATTACTGACCTATTTCTGGGAAAACAAAACACAATCCCATATTGACCAGTTCTTGCATTAAATCTTCTTTTTTATTTTTAATTATCAAATACTGACCCAAACTGGTTTCTGTAAAACAATCATCACAACATGTAAACTGGTTTCTGTCAACCAAACACTGCCATGTACTGACTGGTTTCAGTGTAAAAAAAACCAACACACACACACAAAGAAAAGAAAAAAGCCAAAAACCCCACCTAAAGTAAAATGAGACCATCTGTTATACACTGACCAAAAATAATTTCTGTGAAACAAAAACCATTGTATACCGACTGGTTTTTTGAAACAAACACCATCATATTCTGACTGGTTTTTGTGAAACAAACACCACTATATTTTTACCTGATTCTGTGAAACAAACACCACTATATTCTGATTGGTTTCTATGAAACAAACACCACAATGTCAAGGTCATATCTGAGGGAAAAAAAACACCACTATACTCCAGCTATTAAACACACACACCTCTATATTCAGACTGGTTTCTGTCACATAAATATCATTAAGATATAAAGACTGGTTTCAATGAAACAAAAGCCTTTCTGTGAAACAAGCACCACTATATACATACATACATACATATATATATATATATATATATATATATATATATATATATATATATATATATATATATATATATATATATATATAAATCAGATTCTGAGAAACACACACCACTCTATTCTAACTGGTATTCTAGGACACAAATATCACAAAATACATAAACTGGTTTTTGAAAAACAAAACACTACTAATTTTCCAACCCATTTCAGTGAAACGAACACCATCATGTACAAAAATTTTTATGAAACAAACACCACCATGTTCTAGCTGGTTTTATGAAACAAACAACAGCATATACAATAAAAACTTGTTTCTTTGAAAACATTTTTATGCACTTTCCCTAAGAAACAACAAAACAAACACCACACTATTGTGACCCGTTTCTGTCACACAATCTCGGCCACATACTGACCGGTTTCTTACAAAACAAACACCACACTATTGTGACTGGTTTCTGTCAAAACAAACACCACACTACTGTGACCGGTTTATATTTTATTTTATATTCTATATTTTTATATTTTATACCACTTTATGTCACAGCAGATTTCTCTGCGTGAAATTTGGGCTGCTCTCTCCCAGGGAGAGCGCATCGCCACAAGTGCAGCGCCTACCCATTATTTTATTTTTTTCATCAGGGATGGTGTCTAAACATGACACCTGTATGCATGCAGGTTTTATTATAATTTTGTCATCCGCTCCTACAGGCACACGATGGCCTGCTCTTCCGAAAGGCGGAACGGGATTTTAAGTGTGCACAAGATGTTCTGTGTGTGTACGCACACGGGGCCTCAGTTTCTAGTCTCATCCGAATGACTTTGACATTCAGTTTGATTTTTTCGTCAAACTTGGAAGAAAGGGCGAGGCTGGGTACGAACCCAGAAACTCACGGTTTACATATTGGCAGGTGAACATCTTAACCATCCTGCCACCGTCCTTCCGTTTGTCACACAATCACGGCCACAATGCTGACGGTTTCTGTCAAAACAAACAGCCACATACTGACCAGTTTCTGTCACACAAACACAGCCACATACTGACCGGTTTCTGTCACACAACAAACACAGCCACACACCACTGACCGGCTTCTGTCACACAATCACAGTGACATACTGACCGGTTTCTGTCACAACACACACAATGACGTTCTGTCACACAAACACAGCCACATACTGACCGGTTTCTGTCACACAAACACAGCCACATACTGACCGGTTTCTGTCACACCGAACACTGAGCCACATACTGATCGGATTCTGTCACACAACATGCCACAACGACCGTTCTGTCAAACAACACGACTACTGTGACCAGTTTTTGTCACACGAACATGGCCACACACTGACCGGCTTCTGTCACACAAACACAGCCACATACTGACCGGTTTCTGTCACACAAACACAGCCACATACTGACCGGTTTCTGTCACACAAATCATGGCCACATACTGACCGGCTTCTGTCACACAAACACAGCCACATACTGACCGGCTTCTGTCACACAAACACAGCCACAACTGACCGGTTTCTGGGGTCACCCCTCGTCCAGCTTGTCGCTCTGGCGAGGTCTGGGAAGACAGGGCGCTGTCAGGCGACTCTTCGGTGGGGGAACTTTCTATCGTCTGCACAGGACAAAACAAGGAGTCAGACAGGTCAGCTTGCTTGTCACGTGGTACGCAGCCTGTGCTTCCCGATATGTACTTTATATTCTTCATGATGCAAACTTTATATTCTTCCTGTTATGTACTTTATGGTCTTCCTGATAATTATGTACTTTATATTCTTCATTATGTCAACTTTATATTCTTCCTGTTATGTATGGACTTTATAGTCTTCATGATGATTATGTACTTAATATTCTTCATGATGTCTACTTTATATTCTTCATGATATGATTTTTGTATTCTTCATGATATGAACTTTATATTCTTCATGATTATGTACTTAATATTCTTCATGATATGTACTTTATATTCTTCACGATGTCTACTTCATATTTTATAGTCTACAAGATATATAGTTTATACCTTATATCACATGGGGAACAGCCACCAGTAGTATGGTATCTAACATTCACTTCAGTAGCAGGCCGACAAAAAACCAGAACATATGAGATGGTCATTTGTCACTGGGATTTCTGCTTTGTGGTAGACAACTTAGACTTATTTTATTTTACTGAATTCTTTCTAAATTATCACTGGAAATGTTTAGCAAAAATTCATCATGACGCCCCTACTTTGTGGTAGCTACCTTAAAATAGAACACAACCAAACACCTTTCAAACATAAGATAACATTCACAGATGTAGTTTAATCAATACAAGGATGATAACAAAAAGTTTTTAAAAATCAAAAAGAACGCTTTCGGGTGTTTTTTGTTGTTGTAGGCTATGAATTGACTTTTTGATGAAATTTGTTACAAGAAGATGTTGTTCCAGTCTTAAGCAATATACATATATATATATATATATATATATATATATATATATATATATTATATATATATATTCTTTTTCTTTGTAAATGAACACGTAGATAACTCTTGCATTTAACATGGAACACTTTGAAACACTTTATCATAAAAAAGTACCAATAAAAAGCAAACAGCCCCTTGCCCCCACAACTGCATACCCAAATTTGAATTTTACAGAAATTTCTTTTTGTGTTGATATAATCATCGGCAGTGTTTCAATCAAACATATGCTGCTGATGAAATCTGATTTGAGATGGCGGTGATCATTTGTGTGTCAGTCACCATTTACATATGTGTGCGCATGTGCGTGCATGCATGTGTGCATATGCGTGTGCATCCATGAATAAACAGGGAATGTGTGTTTATCACAAACTGGTGCCAAGAATTTGTTACAGCATCATCATCATCATCATTGTTAACATTGGCATCATTATTTATTATTAGTTATATATGACATAACATGATGATATAGTATAGTATAACATAACATGATGTGATATGATTTGTAATATATATATAATATGATACAATAAAAAATGATATAACATAACATAATAAAACATATGATATACATTAATAAGATACACCAGCATTTGCACCCAGCATTTTCCAAACGAAAACATTCGTTTTTTTTAAAGGCTTGCTCAAAGTAAGGTTAATGTCTTTTTGAAATATGTTAGTATCCTAAACATCTTGACCATCAATATCTGTATAAAAGATTACAGCAATCTTTGGAATACAAATTCTAAACCCATGTACAAATCTATTACCACACATACAAATGCACCTTTGTTACAACATCATCAGCATACATCTTTTTTCCCCTTTTTTTAAAGCCAAAAAACCCCCGAACAACCCCCTCCCAAAAAATTTAAGTGTGTTTACCTTTAGTCCATAAACCCAACATTTGAAAATAAATAAATTTGAACACTCACTCACTCACACACCACACACACACACACACACACACACACACACACACACACACACACACACACACACACAACACACACACACACACACTGTGACACACGCTTATATGTGCACATACACATTTGCACACACCACGCCACACATATGCGTACATGTGTGCATGCACACAAAATATGTGATGAAATACACCTGACCCAAAGTATTACCAAAAATGACCACCCATGGTACAGAAAGCCTACATAAAGTCTATATACCAAACAATCATACACCTCTCTTTCACTCCCCCCCCCCCCCCCCAATGAATTCCCCTGCACCTCCACTTTTTCAGATACATTGTGTCATCTACTGCAAAAGGCAATGTGTGTTAAAATTCAAGTGCGCACACTTTAAAAAATACACAACGATAAAAACTATGCAGCAAGCCAGACTAACATGTGTTCTTATACTCACGTTTTGTAAACACGTGTCAACCAGCACTTCCAAATAATACATTGTTTAAAAACAGCAAAAGTCAACTAAGTATTTGTTTACTCAAATTTTGTGAACAAAACATCAACAAAGACTTCAAAAGTAGAAATAGGGAAACATTTCGGATGTTTCTGGGTTTTATGCTGTTTTTTTTTTCTAAATAAAAAAAAAAAAAAAGTTTTACAACAACAAAAACCCAGTTCATGATCAGCATGATTAAACCCATGCATAGGCGATTGTATACTTGATCTGTTTTTGTTTTGTTTTTAAAAGTGAACAAAGAAACAAAGAGTACAGAGAACTTTATACAAATTTCTTATTATCCTCCTCCTCACCAAGCATAAAAGTCATTTCCAGTCAAACTACCCTGCCCTTTTTCTTGTTCATCTTCAGCATATGCCACCAGCCCTTAACTTTTAACCGTGCATGAGAGCTTGTGTTTGAGCGCACACAGACAAGTGCACGTGCTGGTGGGTGTAGTATGCATGTGCGTGCACATAACAAGCATCAGCGTATATGCCCCACAAGTTGACATGTTATATTCTGTATCACTAACTCTCTCTCTCTCTCACACACACACACACACACAAACTCACAAAACCACACTTTCAATTTTGCCACAAACTTGTGCAACTGTGTGCAAATGTTTCAAAACAACATTTTGCATGTGCAAACTAATGTGCCTGTGTGTTGGGAAAGCATTCCCTGCATGGGTGTGTGTCTGTGCAGACAGACAGACTGCTAAAGTGAGTGGACACATAGCTGGCAATCTGTGGCTGGAAACACAGACAGTACAGGCAGGCTGTGGGGAAGGAACGTGAGCACCAACCTTAACCAGGAGAAATTTCCATCTGTGACTCAAGCTTTGAAGAAACATCAAGCAAAAGCTTTTTGTTCTGCTGTTTTGTGCTTATCAACACTGATCATATAGTGCTGTCAAAATTCCATGCATTATTATTATTATTATTATTACTATCATCATGTGAATATGAATGACTTTCTGAATGAACAGTTTGTTCAAACCAACGCTGATCATATAGCACTGTATAAATTCTATGTATTATCATTATCATTATGTGAATATGAATGACTTTCTGAATGAAAGGTTTGTTTAAACCAACACTGATCATATAGTGCTGTATAAATTTCATGTATTATTATTATTATTATTATTATTATTATTATTATTATTATTATTATTATCATATATCATCATTATTATTATTATTATATCATTATTATTATCATTATCATCATCTATCATCATGTGAATATGAATGACTTTCTGAATGAAAGGTTTGTTTAAAACCAACACTGAATCAGTATAATTCTGTATAAATTATTATTATTATTATTATTATTATTATTATTATTATTATTATCATCATTATTATATATATTATATCTATTATATTATTACACATTATGTGATATGAATGACTTTCTGAATGAAAGGTTTGTTTAAAACCAACACTGATCAATAGCACTGTATAAATTATGCATTAATTAATTATAATATTATTATTTTGCTAATTCATCATCATGTCAATATAAGACTTTCTGAATGAAAGTTTAAAAACATAATCATTGTGATATGTGTGAAAAATTCACATGAAATCAATAGTTTGTTGTGTGGCTAATTCACACAAGACAATTATTGTTTGGTATATTCAAATCAATATCAATTGTTGTTGGAGCTAATTCACATGAACATCAATATTGTTATGTGATAACTGAAATAAATAAGTTGTTAGCGATTAGTTAAATCAATATTGCTAGTTATTTGCTTTTTGAATCTACGTCAGTGCTTAATGTTATGATCTAGATAACAAAATTACCTTTTATATTTAATACATCATTATTTTTGACATAACACAAATAATATAATAGTATATATAGAATAATAATATACACATGTGTAAATGTTTTGTTACAACCCCTTCAAATGGAGCCATGGCCTTTTCTGGAAAAAACCATTTTTGCGATCGATATCATTCTCTCTTCCCTTTCTTTCCTCTGTATTGTTTTTTTTCTTTTCTTTCTTCCATCCATATACCCCCCACTCTCACATAACACAAATGACATGATAAAGAGTACAAGATTCGAAACAAATGATAAAACATAGTGACCACCACCAAATTCAACAAGACTCCACAAACACTTGATTCAAGACTTTTTCATGCCACAGACAAAAGACACGCACAAAATGCAAAGAAGATAGATGGACAACTTTTTTTTTGTTTTGTTTTACAGTCTCATATTCCTAAATTAAAACGCTGAAGTAAAACGAATAAAGAACAATAAACAAGAGCAGCAACTCCCCCCCCCCCTCTCCTCTCTCTCTCTCCCCCTCCTTCACCTTATCTCTATTCACACTTCTCCTCTCTTTTTGCTTTTTTCAGTCTGAGTCTGAGTCATTTCTCTTTCTCTCCTTACTCACCCTGAACTACTCTTCCTATTAGCTAAAAACTAACATTTAAGAAACATCAATCCCCCCCCCCCCCCCCCCCCCCAAAAAAAAAAGTCAATAACTACAACAAATTCTCCACTCTTCTTCACCATTTGTGTCAATATAAAACCACATAAAAAGCTTATCCCCCCCCCCCCCCCCCCCCCACAAAAAAAAAAAGAAAAAGTTTTGTTTCTTCAATAAATAAGTTACTTTTTATGTTATTTGAAGACAGAAAAACAACCCTGGAATAAAATGTTTAGAAAAAAAGGGATTAGTTTCTCCAAAACTAACTGTTTTTTTTCTGTTAATCTGAATTGTTTTAAGTTGTTTTAGGATATCATCTGTTTCACCTTTCACATGAGATATAGAAACATTAAAGATTCAAAATTCTTTCGGAAAACATTCACTGATGAACTCAAAGAACATGAAAGAAAAACATGTACGAGCCAATACCAGCTAAAGATTATCAGACACAAACCCACTTCCACTAATAAAGGCCATGCTTTTGAAATTCATATATATATAAAAATGGCACAACAAATATGGAGAAAAAAAAAATCCTGAAAAACAAAAATACAAAACACTGATAAGAACACATAAAACAGAAACACAATGGCCATTATAAATAAAGGAAATCTGTAAGGGAAAATTTGTTCATTTAAATTGGAAAATATAGAAAATATTCAAATTTTCAGGAAATGGATAAAGGAGTCAATTAAACAGATAAAAAAAAAAGCCGCTTCTTAAAACAAAGCAAAACAAATCACCATCACCATAATTTTCATTATCATGTTCACTAAGGTATTGATAATCACAATAACTGTCCTTACAATACACAGGTAATTGTGAGACACAACTTACAAACATGTAATAGTTGAACTAAACAAAACAACTTTTAAAAAAAACAAAAAAACAAAAGTAACAGTTAGCCTTTGATCTAAATGCACTTGTGATATGGATTGAAAGATAAAGAAATGTTATAATGATCCCCCCCCCCCCCCCCCCAAAACCAATGTATCTTATAGATTAAACCCTTTCAAATTCAACTTTGATGATAAACTGACATGTCATGTTTTGCCAAATCAACCCCTTACACTGAACTTAAAAAAGAAAAAAAAATCTGACTAAACCTCCATGTGATAACCAAACTTAAAAGATAGAAGTACATGAGACAATGTGCACATTAGACACACCAATAAGTAACACAATCTTGACAAAGAAGGTAACACAGTCACATTTTATCCCAACAAAAGCTTCACTTTTTTCAACTTAAAAAGCGTAAGGTGTATGAACATGTGATATTCAGCTTGGACCCTTAACGGGGACAGGACAGCTTGGTTGGTTACAGCGTTGCGCATTGCACTCGTGATCTGCTGACCTGAGTTTGAATCCTGCTCAAGGGGATGTTTTCCTGTGGAGTTAACATTAGTGCCAGACTCCATTCCCCCCAAAAGTCCTTTGTATGAGACTACCAAGGTCCTGTGTGCAAGCACACAGAATAATTTGTGCACATGTTAAAGCCTGTCCTGCTTTTCAAAAGAGTAGGCAATTGTGAGCTTGTGGGAGCATATGACAAAATTTACAAAACTGCAGACACACGGGGATTGGATGTGAAAAAAGTACATGAATGCTTATTCTATTATCCTCAAAATAAAATGAATAAAATAAACTTGAAATCAAGACTGCAATGTGACTTTCCGTCTCCTAAACAGGCATAAGGTTAGTAACCAGTAACATTCTATCTAAACTAATATCTCAATTTAAAAGCTAACGTAACCAGGCTTTTATTCCATCTTTTTTTCTTTTTTTTTGCACTGGGTTTTCCATTACTGCTCAAGTTACAAGTAACATTTCATCAAAACATGTGACCATAGATTTAAAAGATAAAGTAAATAATAACATTCTGTCTATAACCACACATAACAATGAATCTAAAAGACAAAGCAACAAGCACCATTCCACCTCAACAAACAATCCAGACAAAGTAACGAGAAACATTCCCTCTCCACCAACACATGACAATAAATTCAAATGATAAAGTTACAAGTAACATTCTGCCTGTACCAACATGTTACGCATTTTCCCAGCGATGAAGCACACTGCTATTAAGCCACACTCCCTAAATTCAGGACATTTTTTAAGGGGCCATTTCTACCAGTCATATTCAGATTACAACCTGTATAATGAAAGAAAAAACAACAACTTTGTCACATAGGCTACAGAAATGTGAATCCAAAAGCTATCTATCTTGTACTATACATATCTTGTGAAGTCCAACAACAAAATGTTTCTAGCGCAGTTTCTTGTCAATTTAGAGAAAAAGCTTACTCTATGAAGCTCTGACAGCAAATAATTTGCTGTTTCTTTTTCTCCAATAAATACTTTGGGAGAGAAATTGCTTCTTTCCTTTAATAAATATTTGAGGGAGCAAAACTGAACCTATAGGCCAGCTCCTGATCCAAGATGGCAAACAACACTGGCTGTTTTGGGAAAACATCATGATACATGTTGAAAGGAGCACCTGAACAAGTGATGACAATCCATATACTGCTGTTCATTAAACACGTTTAATTGGAAAAAGAAAAACCGAATATGGGGCTGTCAATGCCTGGATTCAAATGCACAGTTTCCACAATTAATGTGGATGGTTCACACAGCCAAGCTCAAAAGCTGTGACTCTAAAAAACAGACTGGCCTTTTCTTGTGCTAAAAATTGGCCAGAAATAAACCAACTCTATTTATAGGGTATTTTTGTTTAATAAGTTGCATGGGAAGGGAGGGGGTGTCATTGTGTGACTCCAAAAGTAGTTGCTTTTCACCCAGAAAATACAATAACAGTAAGCTCAAAGATAAACTAACATGTGACATTCAAGAAAAGACAATGGTAAAAAAGTTTTTAAAAAATGAACTAAACTAACACATGGCATTCCATCCAAACCAACAAGCAACAACTGGTCCAGAGAGAAAAGCTAGTACCTTGATCACTGGAATCACTTGCTCCTGGTACGCCCCAAAACAAACCATGATCATCAAACCACACAAGAAGCAAAAGCTGTCTAACCAGCCACTCCTAACTCATTCAGTCAAATGCTGCAGAAAAGCCAAAAGACTTGCTATACCGCTCCAAAACTGATCAGCAGAAAGATCAGTTCCCAATGATCCATTTTAGAAGAAATCTGTGCAAAATAAATTCATGTCATTTAATCTGAAAATAGTCAGTTTCACAAGCAACTTTAATTTAAACTGCTTTTATTAATGACATGTTGCAAAAGAATCCAGGGTTTTTTAGATTTTTTTGTTTGTTGGTTTCTTTATAAGTAAGTGATCAAAATACAGTCACACAGAAGGCGGACTGACTGGAAAAGCTGCAGATCAATAAGTTTCTGAAAGAAAATGTGAAATGGTAAACAGTTTGGTAAGCCACTCTAACGTTATTTGTTATCACAAGCTACAGAAAAACTAATCTGAGATGACACTCCCAAAAATACATCCGTCATGTATGGTGTGAAATATCAGACTATTTGACAGGTAGATATTCAGAACAAATCTTACCATGAACCAATTCATAACCTATAGGCTTTTCAAGTAATGTGGTGATAAGCCATATACAAGAAAATAAATGTGGATGTTACTCAGTAAATGATTTGTCATAAGCCATAGACAAATCAAATAATCTTAGCAAACTACTCAAAAATAAGTTTCCTAAAAAATCACAAAAGCCAACAATACCACATATCAAGTCACAACATCGAACCATTGTCCTAAATCACATAAAAATAAGCATTACCATCCTAAGCCACACAAGGTTTTCATTTTAATGGCTGCATGCCCCTTCAAAGCCATATCAATGTCAGAAAGAAAAAACAAAACACCCAACCATTTTCATATTCTAATCAATTAATTTTATGCACATAGGTCAATGCTGCATGCCACAAAATCCAACACATCAAACACATCGAAGCACAATCAAACACTTCTCCAAGTGATAACCATTTATCATGAGATAAGCACAACAAATATCTGAATTAAAAGACAAAGTAACATCTATTTGTAGAGAAAACAACCAAATCCTAAACCTTTGCACACGCCATATACAAGTCAAATCACCATCAAAAGCTTAATTGAAGTCAATTCATCAATGTGAGCCACAAAAACCAAATTCTTTTCAAAAGCCACTCAAAAGCAAAATGATCGTATAAAGTCAATATTTGTCAAAGATTTCACAAACCAAATCATTGTCAAAGTCACATATTTTTTAAGAAAATCATATTACAAATCCCACCTGAATGTCAAACTTCTTTCAGGGGTAAAGCAAGATTTGAAATAGTATTGGTAAATTCAATTCATCAACAAATGCCAACTCATCATCAAAAGCCACAGAGAAGGAAATTATTGTCATCAACAGAAATTTGAACACAATGTCTAAAAACTAGAGAAAACCCAAATTACTGTCAACAATTACACAGAGTCAACTCAATCCATGTCCTCAACAATGTGAAAAGAAAAAAGAAAGAAAAAGAATAAGCAAAATTACAGCCTTAAACCATATATAAAATGAAACGCTTAATGAACTGCCTTAAAGCAATGTTAACAAAGCAGCCTTTGAATTTAACATCGTAAATAGCTGAAAAAGCAATGCAGTCATATGCTACAGAAAAGTCAACAGTCCTACTGAAAACATCAGCACATTGCAAGGTCCATTTCATCAATGTCTTGCTGCTTGCAGAATCTGCCATTAACTTCCCCTCCTCTGAAAAGTCCCCTATACTTTTGATCACAAAAAAGCAGTGTGCGGAGGGAAATAAGCTGAGGACGACACAAACCAAAGTTACCAGATGCTTGACTGGCACACTCAGCTCCTAAGCACTGGTCCGCTCAGGCTCCAGCTAACAATATGTTCCATGCTGTATGCTCCTTGATATCAACAATTAGGGTCGACCAACGTCCCAAGCAGCAGTGAAGTTGTATGATGGTCACATACTGTGAAATTCACATGCATCTTGGTATACATGATCAGGGAAATTCATATGATTGTCACAAATTGCTGTGAAATCTATGATGGCAATATATATATATATATATATATATATATATATATATATATATATATATATATATATATATATATATATATACACTAGGAAATTTGCATGTTTCATGGAAACAATAATGAAGGACAGCCAGCCAAACTGTTGTCACAAACAGCGACAAAGTGTTATTATCATCACACACTGTAAAAACTGTTCACTTCATTTCAACCGCCATACCAGCCTTTCACAGAGACAGAGACAGAGAGAGAGAGAGAGAGAGAGAGAGAGAGAGAGAGAGAGAGAGAGAGAGAGTTCATGCAAGCACAAACTGACATTTCACTCTCAAGCCATGCTCATGACTATGCAAGCATATACATGTGGTTCCTACTTCAGTTCTTGACAGGGTTCATTAACTCTTTGCATTTCACAAATGATATCAATATTTTTCACTTTTATCATACTGGTTTTTGGAAATGGTTTTTTTTCCCCTTTCTTCCTTTTTTTTTTTTGGTCAGTTTGTTGTAATTTTTTGTTTTCAGAGGTTTTTTTTTTTCATTCATTTTATTATATAATATTCATTACATTTTTGGTTTGGATTGGATTGAGTTTGATTGGGGAAAAGGGTGTGTGTGTGTGTGGGGGGGGGGGGGATGTTTTCTTAGTTAGTTTTGTTTGTTTTTGGGGGTGTATATGAGTTTTCTGAAAATAATCTTTTGAAAGAATGTTTTCAAAGTGGTTCTGGCAGAAACTAATAATCTCACTTGCCTTCCACAAACAAAACAACCTCGTGGAGTGCAGAGGGAGAGGGGGAGGGAGTGGAACTGGTGCAAAAGATAGAATGGGGGGGGGGTGACAGAGGTGAGGATTGGGAAGAAAGTCTGGATTAAATGATTGAAAAAGAAAATGTGGGCATAAGAAAATAAATAAATAAATAGTCCAAAGAAAAAAATTCCTTTGAATTTAAAAGAAATTAGGTGGGGCAGGCACTTGATGTCAGATGTTCTACTGGGGAAAAAATAGGTATAGTTAAAATATAAAAAAGACCAACAAGAAAATAAACACATAAAAAAAGGAAAAGAAATAATCCAAAGAAGGGAGTTGAGGCACTTGACTACAGATGGTGGGTATTCTGAGTGCCGTGTCTTTGCAAGGTTACATATCACATCAAGTGCAAAAACACTGGGTTTGGTTTAAGGGGTTGTTTTGGAAATCTTCAAGATGTCAATGGTTCCTTTTGTGGTTAATTATGAAAGACACTCACTGCTGACACTCATCATTCTGATCTACCCTTTTGCAGGGTTTCACAAAAAGTATAAGCACAGTAAGCGAGTCCTCCAAGTCACTGGTTTTATTTCAGGGAAAGAAACCTCAGCAATGGCCTATGGGTTTGGGTTTTTTTTACTTCTTCTTTTTGTTCCTTGGCTAGAGCTCTGAGGTTCAGCAATGGTGAGATTTTGCTTAGGCAACCGTGTATTTGCTCACCGTTAAGGTAGCCGCCAACGTCTAAACACACCACTGTGCATGCATTGATTTTTTTTAATTGGCCTACTCTTCTGAAAAGCAGAACAGGTTTTAAATGTGCACAAAATGTTCTGCATGCGTTCACACATAGGGCTTCAGTTTGTACTCTCAATCAAAGGACTTTTGGGGGGAGTGGAGTCAGTCCTGATGTCCACTCCAGAGGAAAAGGAGGCCTCAAACGGATGCCTCAGTGATGGCTTGATTATGAATGCAACACTCTAACCACCAGGCTATCCCCCCCTCCCCCCTCAGGGAGGTGTGGATGATATACACTGTTCAAGGGTCTACAAGAGGACTGAAAGTGATACAGAAGCATAAAAATCCATTTAGATCAGAAAATTATTTTTCAAAAACACAATCCCCCTCCTCCTCCCCTCCCAAACTTACCTATTTCCCAATGGAAGGACATAATCAGGGGAAAGTAGTAAACTATTCAGTGGAAGGTGGGATTTTGCTTGTTTTTGTTTTTTTTTAGTTTTAATTAGTTACAGAATCATTTATCAATATAATCTATTCATAAAATTTAGCCAGTTCCAAAGTGAAATATCACGGTTAAAGGGAAGAAAAAAAAAAAACTTTCTTTGTTTTTGAATAACATTACAGTTTAGCCAAGTATGTCCTTTGTGAAATTGGCATGGAAAGCTTATATATATATATATATATATATATATATATATATATATATATATATATATATATATGTGACGGTCCACCACATAAGGAGTCGCATTGCACCACAGGCAGTTTTTAGTTATTGGTATGTTATAATTTACAATAAAATTGCTATACAATTCAAAAAACAGATTGAAAATCGAACAATTCTATGAAAAGTTATTACAAATTGAAATGATAGACTGCAGAAAATGCCAAAATCAGAAATTGACAAGTTTAGCATCCTAGTAGGTGGTCAGAATGAGGGCTTGGCTATTTTCAAAACACGTTTTAAGACAAAGGGAAACAAATTGTGCCTTGATATTTCACTAGAAGGTAGAATAAGTGCTATAGTATTATAATCCATCAAAATCTCAAAATCGACAACTTCACCCCCACCTGCATAAAATGGCTCCTAACGGAAAAGTGAGTTATGTGCTAAGCGACTCATTTCGTGGTGGAGCGTCACATTATATATATATATATATATATATATATATATATATATATATATATATATATATATATATATATATATATATATATATATATGTGAACAGGCAATCAACCTTTTCCATTTTGGTTTTCAATCCAGAGTAGGACAATAGTGTACCTACACAGTCATGCTAAATTTATTTATTTATTCTTTTATATCAAAGATAATGGAATAAGCACTCACGTCCTTTTTCACATCCAGTCCCAATGTGTATGCAGTTTTGTAAATCTTGTCATCTGTTTCCACCAGCACACAATGGCCTACTCGTACGAAAAGCGGAACAGGATTTAATGTGTGTGCAAGATGTTCTGTGCACGTTTGCACAGGGGCTTCGGTTTATAGCCTCATCTACAGGACTTTTGGGACAGTGGAGTCTGCATTGATGTTAACTCCTGGGAAAAAATCCCCTCGAACAGGAATCGAACCCGGGTCGTTAATTGCAAGTGCAATTTTCTGACCACTAGGCTATCCTGTCCCCTATTTCATGAGTTGAGCTGCATAAATACATAAAAAATTGAGTGCATAAACCCAGCCAAAGTGTCATTCATTCAGAATTACATAACAAACCACTTTACCATTTTAAACAAATCTAATTTGCTGTTGTTGTTGTTCTTCATCTGAATCCAAATGTGATATGCTACCCTTAAGTGCCTGACAAGTCACTTCCAGCGCATCTGACAAATTTATAGAAAACATTATTTCCCCCCCCCCCCCTATTAAACAACAAAACATTTATTTTAATATTGGCTAAATATCATTAAACTCTACTAAAAAAAAAAAAAAAGACTGTAACATAAAAACAAACAAACCCAAACCAAAAAACAGACCTTCCACTAGGAAGCAGTTACGTCTCTTCCAATCCTAGATTGAACAGCCATTCAGCAGGAGTCCCACAATGATCAGTCTTGCTGGTCACATTGATTTCCTTGCAAATGGCAAAAGAAGTTCAGCCTGTTTGCAGCCATTTCTCAGCAAGGTTTTGGTTGATTTTGATGTTGTTGTTGTTGTTGTTGTTTTTTTCTCAGTTGCCTAAAGCTAAAATCTATCAGCCTCATCAGTACGGCTGCCCGATGATTTTGCTGGTGGCAGGGTGGTGTAAAATTCTGTTTAATTAAAATGCTGCTCAATGGTGGAAAAAGTGATTAGTGAATAGCTGCTGCACTTGGCTGTTATGTTCAGAACATTTGCACACATTTCAAAACCTTTTCCATTTTATGAAATGCAAAGAAGTGATTATAAAAAATAAAAATAAAAATTCTTTTTCAAAATATCTTCAAATCCTGGTTCTCTCTCTCTCATGATTGTGAGTTATCTCATCTGGTCAGAGTCAGAACCTTAAAAGTTTTCATCTCTATTCATTTTCCTTTTTTTTGATGAAGACGATACTTTTGGATATCATAACCTTTGAATTTTTGTAATTTGTTTGTTTTGATCTTTTTTGTTACGTTTTTTTGGTGGTGGTGGTGGTGAGGAAGGTGTTTTTCTTTCAACATTTGCAAAAAGAAGACAGGAAGGCAGAGTGGGACAGACTGATCTAGACAAGCTCTCTGATTTTATGAAGAAAGTGGACAGAAAGACAGACAGACAGACAGACAGACTGACAGAAAGCAAACAAAGAGTCCACCGAGAAAGGACCATTTACACAGTTGTGTGCATACAAAGACCTGGAAATAAATTCACAGACAAAAGAGAAAGGAACAATGGAAATTATGCCCAAACAAAGCAGACAATGATTAGGACGAATAATATATGTGAATTTTCCAACATCTGATCACATACATATGCATATGCACACACATGCATGAACACACACACACACACACACACACACACACGCATGCATGCATGCACAGGCAATACACTCACTCAAGAAGATAATTTTCGAGGAAATCATGACCGACATCCCATGAACTAAAGATATGTGGCACTTTCAGCCACCTTGTCTGCACTATATTTCTCTTCCTTTTTTTCCTCCTCCCTTCTTTTTTCCTCTTTCCTTCTTTTTTTCTATTCTTTCTGAAGTGTCACTGGGGCACTGCACTAAAGAGTTTTTCATCAGATTTCACCATTATGTCAGGTTTTCACCCAAATCTCTGTACGTTGTTTTCCTTTTCTATGCTATATATTCTGTTCATCCTTTTATCTACTTATCTGTTTTTTGTATCCCTGTCTCAAGATTTCTCCTGAGCTCAATGCATACACCCAGTGGCTGGGGAAACAAACACCCTTTGCATCCTTTTAAAAAGAATCCCCGGACATAAGGCAGAGATTCACCTGGTGTTTTATTTCATTTCCATGAAAAGAATCCCCAGACATAACTCATAAGGCAGAAAGATTCATATGGTGTTTATTTCATTTACATGTGAACACCTTTTTGTGTGTAACATACACCCTGAGCATAATTTCTTCCCGTTTCTAGTATCATCTTTCCATAGCAGCTTTGTTAGGACACAGGGAGATGATCACATTGTTCTTATGAATGCAACTGTCACTTCCAAATCTTTTGAATGCAAATTCACACTTTTCTAAATCTTGTGAATGCAAATTGACACTTCTAAATTGTGAATGCAACTGACACTTCTAAATCTTGTCAATGCAACTGTCACTTCTAAATTTTGTTAATGCAATTGACACTTGTAAATTGTAAATGCAACTGACACTTCTAAATCTTGTGAATGCAAACTGACACTTGTAAATTGTGAATGCAAATGACACTTCTATATATTGTGAATGCAACTGTCACTTCTAAATTGTGAATGCAAATGTCACTTCTAAATTGTGAATGCAACTGCCACTTCTAAATTGTGAATGCAACTGTCACTTCTGAATTGTGAATGCAAATTATCACTTCTTAATTGTGAATGCAATTGACACTTTTCTAAATCTTGTGAATGCACTGACACTACTCAATCTTGTGAATGCAAATTGACACTTCTAAATTGTGAATGCAATTGACACTTCAAAATTGGGAATGCAAATGTCACTTCTAAATTGTGAATGCAATTGACACTTCAAAATTGTGAATGCAACTGACACTTCTATGTCTTGTGAACGGAAATTGACACTTCTATGTCTTGTGAATGCAACTGACACTTCTCAATCTTGTGAATGCAACTGACACTTCTCAATCCTGTCTCAATCCTGTGAATGCAATTGTCACTTTTAAATTGTGAATACAATTCATTGGCACTGTCCCCATGAAGATACCCCGGCGGGTAAAGCTCTAATCTCTCCTACTGATCGCTCTGAAGGGCCGGGGATCATCTACCAGCTGAAACTCAACTCAGGTATGCTCCTTACCCAATACAGCTTCCAAAGTTATTAGTGAAAGATTTCATTTTCTAGTTTTAACTTGGCATTTACCACCAAAAAAAAAAAAAAAAAAAAAAAGGTTTGCTCTGGGGTTGTTTTCTTCCCCTGGAAAGAATCTTTGATAAATCATGTTCAGAAATGACACAGAAATTGCTAAGTGGGTACTACTGTGCTTGTTTTTCTCTGCTACTATTTTCTCAAAAAACAAAACAAAAAACCCTAAAGATGTTGGGGGATTTGTTATTGTTTTTGTTCGGTTGCTGGGCTAGAGCTGCTAGCTTTACCAATGGTAAGACAGGGAGCACCAGATCCTTTGGCCACATTCCAGCTTTAGGAAGGTTTTCCCACAACGCCAGTGCGCATGCATTTCACACAGAAAAAAATGTCATACATTCCTTCAGGCACGAAATGGCCCAGTTTTCCAAAAGGCAAACATGCTTTTTACAAGACCTTTGGCCTCTTCGCACACTGGACCTCGGTTTTATGGTCTGATCCGAAGGACTTTCCAAGGAGTGGAGTTGGTACTGATGTAAACTCCAGGGGTACCCCCCCCCCCCCCCCTTCCCCCCAAAATGGGGTTTCGGTGGTGGCTCAAACCCAGGCCATCAGCTCACAAGCTCAATGCTCTAACCACTAGGCTATCCTGTCCCCTGGGGACCTTTACCTTCCTTCCATGATTTCTGTTCAACTGCAGAGAGTATACTGCCTGAATCACATCCAAAGCAGCAACACACCAAGAAAGAAATGAATGAAAGATCAGACAGGTTAAGGTACAACCTACACTACAGAGCTAACTAAACTACTGCTACTATTAGTTCACAGAGCTGGAGATATGATATATACAAATACACGTACACCAAACTGGGTTAGTTCAAACTGTTGATTTTATTACCAGTGTAAAGGAAGATAGTGGAACACCATCATGCAACAACAAGACATATGGCAGAGTAAGATTTATCTCATGAAGAACTGTACTGGATAAGAATGATATAAAATACATGTAGCCAACACTCTTCATGCAAAGATGGACATCTATGTAGTGCGAATGTTCATGCTATATAGGCTAACCTGTAGGAGAGAATGTTCATGCTAAATTTTCATATCTGTAGAACTGTTCACAACATGCAAGACAAACACATTCACAGCAGAACTGTTCATGCTAAAATGACACATCTTAGCACAACTGTTCATGTTAAAAAAAGACGCATCTGTAGCACAACTGTTCATGCTAAAATGACACATCTGTAGCACAACTGTTCATGCTAACATGACATCTTAACACAACTGTTCATGTCAAAATGACACATCTGTAGCTAGTAGCAGGACTGTTCATGCTATAACTGGCACGATGGTCCAGAACAGGTCACGCCAAACAGTGATGTTTGCAGCAAAACAGTTCAATGCAACAAACTTCACAATATTTATTGTAGAACTGTTCATGTCAAGAAGCATTATGAATGAATGCCATTTTTGGAGGCATCTATCTCTCTCTCTCTCTCTCTATATATATATATCTGATGGTGGTTTTTTTTATGTGGCATTACTGTGTTAACCATGATTAAATGACACAGTGGCACTGTTCACAGCACAACAGTGGGATCATGCAATGAAAGGTACCGGCATAAAAAACTATCTTCTGCTTATCAAGACTGACACCTTTTCAGTAGAATTACTCATGTAGGAAAATGAGATAGAATGAGATAACATAACTTTCTATGTGAACACTTTCCTCATACAGAACAAATGACAGAACTTTCTACATCAAGCCACCAGGGACTACTTATTACATAATGGTATGATATTATCCACGGCAGTATCACTTCGTAGCGGAAACCTTCAGGCTAAAAATAAACTCTACAAGAGACAAACACAATATCCACAGCAGAACAACTCATGCCAGAAAAAAAAAATTACAATCACAATATCTACCGCACAGTGATATCATAATCTCAACAGCAGAAAGACGTAATATGTATCGCAGAATAGCATAATATCTCTTTATGTATCGCAGAACAGCATAATATCCATATGTATCGCAGAAGAGCATGATATCTATAACACAAAAGTATACTATCTGCACAATAAGATCAGTAACACAAGGACATAGTATACCATAACAGAAGGATCAAGTATCTATAGCAAGACTCCCTCACAACATGAAAGACATAATGACACACTAGAGCTGTGCTCCCACAGAAAAAGACTCCATCTCACAAACACAACTGCTTTTTTGTTATTGTTTTTTTGTTTTATTTTGTTTTTTGGTTGTTCCTCAGCTCGAGCTCCAAAGCTTACCAATGGTGAGATTTTGTGTATGTGACCACTTTTTTTCACACCATTAAAGTAGCCCCATTCCCACTTAGGGGAGAACTGCTTTTGTGAAAGTTTAATTAAAATAACTTAAACACAGACAGTAGATCAAAATCTGAAATGGTTAAAAAAAACAACATCATCAAAAACCGAAACACCCAACATTAAAAAAAACCCAACTCATTTCAACCACACCTGTGGACCCACAATAGTAGTCATCGCAATCTTCGAATCTGTACCACCCCCACTGACCACCCAAAAAAAAAAAAAAAAAAAAAAAAAATTCCTGAATTATAGAAAGGGACGAGGGGGGGGGGGGGGGGGGGGGGGGGGGGGGGGGTACCCTCTCAACAACACATAGAAATCCCCCCCCCCAAACCAAAAAAAACAAAACCAACAAAAAAACAAAACAACCCCCAAATCAAAGCTGCAGTCAATAAAATGCTCTCTGAACACACTTGTAGTAAATATTGCCATTACCAGAAAGCCTACTGCTCATTCAAGACACCAACCCCTTCCACTCTCTTCTCCTTCTCCTACTTCCACCTTGCTTTACCCCCTGCCCCCTCCCCCACTAAACAAATGTCGATTAAACTAAATCCCCCCCCAAAAAAAAATCAAAAACATGATGTCAACAGAACAGACAGAATGGAAGTGTTTTTTTCTGTCCTCTTGTGCAGACGTTTTTTTGGATTTGGTGTGGCCTGCCTGTCGACTCTGCCCTCTCCACTTCTGCCTCTGCTACCGACCCGTGACTGTAGCCTACTTCCATGCCACCACTGAACAGTAGGCCTTTGATCATGGCCTCTTCCTCTTTGTACACTCATACCCTCAGTCTAAGCCATTTACCGTGAAATTGGGCTTTTTCGCTCAGATCAATGTGAGAGACCAAAGCTATACTGGTTGAACGTGAATATAGCATCTGTACTTGTTACGTGATCGACCAAATGAGTTCAACAATGGGTGAGTTGCGTATACTACATGCATGCATGTCGCAAAGTAAAGGAGCAATAGGAGTATATATTTTTTTTTATTACACAAAAAATAGATAAAGCACATAAATTTAGAAATACATTGGAAAGCTAGAATCTAAATTACAACATCATGGAGAGAAATAAAAGAGAAAAAAACACAAGATAGCATGTACTAGAAAATCATGAAGAGATAAAATAAACAGGAGAGAGAGAATTTACATTACAAATATCATGAAAAGATAAAAGAAACAGGGTAGAGAGAATTGACATCATTACAAAATCATGAAGCAACAAAATGGATAAGAGTGATAGAATTGACATAATTAAAATCATGGATAAGAGTGATAGAATTGACTAATTAAAAATCATGGATAGAGTGATAGAACTGACATAATTAAAAAATTATGGAAAGATCAAAATGGATAGGAATGACAGAATTTATATTACACAATTATGGAACAATCAAAATGGATAGTGACAGAATTTACATTACACAATTATGGAAAGATCAAAATTGATAGACGGGATAAAATTTATATTACAAAATTATGGAACAATCAAAATGATAGGAATGATAGAATTTACATTACACAATTATGGACAGATAAAAATGGGTAAGAGTGACAGAATTTACATAAATACAAAATTATGAAGAGACAAAAAGAACAGGTGAGATGGAATTCATATTACAAAATCAGAGAGACAAAATGGAAAGAGCTGTTTACATTACAAAATCTTGGACAGACAAAAGAAACTACAGAAATGGAACTGACATGACTAAATCCTGAAGAGATAGGTAATGACCGAATCTACATTACACAATCAGGGAAAAACAAAATGCATAGGTGGGATACAGTTCACATAAAAAAAAATAACTATAAAGAGACAAAAATGAGTATAAGAGAGAGAGAGAGAGAGAGAGAGAGAGAGAGAGAGAGAGAGAGAGAGAGAGAGAGAGAGAGAGAGAGAGAGAGAGAGAGAGAGAGAGAGAGAGAGAATTCCCATTATAAAACCATAGAGACAAAATGGATATGAGGAATAGAATTTACATTACAAAATCATAGAAAGAAGAAGACATAGGAAATAAAATTTACATTACAAAACATACATAGAGAGAAGATTACTACAACATAAAATTTGAGAGATAGATTTTACATTACAAAATCATAAGAGACAATAAATATTATTACAACTAGACATAAGAATATTACATTACAAAATCATAAAGAGAGAAATAAATTTGATAGATAGAATTTGCATTACAAAATCAACGAAGAGATTAATACATAAATTTGAGAAGATTAGATTTTACATTACAAAATCATGAAAGATAGACATAAATAAGAGAAGAAGAATTTACATTACACAGCTATATAGAGACAAGTAAGAGAGATAGGATTTACATTACACAACTAAATAGAGACAAGTAAGAGAGACAGAATTTAAGGTAAAGATAAAGGTGTCCCATAACCTATGTGGTCATAGGGGAGCCAGGCATCAGAGACCTCAGCTTCTTTAGGGGCCAGCATGTTGAGGGTGGCGCCATCTCCTCTCCCTTGCTGCTTTAACTTCACTGACCCTAAAGAGGGCAGGTACCCATTGACAGCTGGGTGAACTGGGGACAGTACTGAAGCCAAGGGGCTGAAACGGTCACCCATCCACTTGGTAACCACGCTTGATGCTGCTTAACCTTAGCTTGGGGAAAGTGAGTGCTCTGACCACTGAGCTACCCGTCCCCAATTTACAAAATCATAGAGAGAGATCCCACCCGCATATAACTGGATTTTCACACTCCAACCAAACAAGAAATTAGCACCATAAAATATTGCCATCCACATAACAGTAACCAGAACAGAGAATCAAAATAAACATTTGGCAGGAAAAAAACAAACCAACCCAAAGTCCGGTCTGGCACACTGAATGGTCCTTACTACAAAATGTCCCACATGCTGTTACCATACACAGAGAGAGAGAGAGAGAGAGAGAGAGAGAGAGAGAGAGAGGAGAGAGAGAGAGAGAGAGAGAGAGAGAGAGAGTGTCAGATATATGTGTGTTGTGTGTGTGTGTGTGTGTGTGTGTGTGTTGTGTGTGTGTGTGGAGTGTGTGTGTGTGTGTGTGTGACAGAAGAGGCAGGTGGGCACATAACTTGAGTTGAAAGATGACAAACCTCCCCCATCCTTACTCACTACACTGCTTCCAAAGATACTTCCCTCAACACTTCACCACAATAACAAAAGTAGCCACAACCATTTTGCCTTAAAATTTTTTTTTTTTTAAAGCTACCAGTAACACACTTCAAGTATTTTGCTGCTTACTCTTTTGATTACTACAAAGGAAAAAACAACAACCCCAAACCAAAACAAAACAACCACCATCAACCCCCCCCAAAAAAAAAACACAATATGAAGTCCTTTTTGACCTTTTGAACACTGTGAAATAACATGAACATTGCAGTCCAAAACAGACATGCAATAATCACCCACAAGTTTGTGATCAATGAGAAAAGTCACTCTTGAGATCCTGGTTATATCTACATTTATTATGACACGTAATCTCTGAAAATAATGCTGCCTACCTACATAATAATTTTTTTTTTTTAAAAGACAATTTCTTAGATCTCGCTCTCTTTTTCAAAGAATTTGACAATTTACATACAATTATAAAGAAATCACAGACCAAAATTTAATTAAAAAAAAAAAAAAAATTGAAGGAAAAAAAACACCTGAATGTTCATATTATTTTGATTATTTATATACAAACTGAATCTGACACACTGAGGAGGGTGACAGAAGAATTATGGATCACGATTCTGGCAATTCCCATAATAAAGAGCATTATACAACTACCAATTAGTGTCTACCCAAAATTGTTTTCTAAAGTTTGCAATCACAATTTTTTCTTGCATCGCCAGTGAAATAGCTATCACAACTGTAGTTACAAAAACAGTATCACAGCTGCCATCATCCCAACAGCCGAAACAAGCATAGAATTCATGCTGCTGGGCTCAGACTTTCTCATTTTGACCCAAAAGTGAATCCAAAAAAGCATCCCAGCAACAAGTAGACAATTGAATAGAAATATGAACATGTCATCCTCTCACATGCACAGCTTATTTCTTCGACAACAAGTCGAAGAAGGAACAATTTTTTTCATTGTACATATCTGTTGTTAGTTTGGTGGGTTTTTTTATTTTTTTTAAATTGTCTGCGATTTCTGCTTTTTTTCCCCCTCTTCATCTCCAATAATTTCTTGAGGATAAGAGGTGTAGAAAGCAAAACCGCAATACTACCATCATTACTGGAGAAAGGAAAAAAACAAAATCTGTAGTTGGAAGTTCACAATAACGGTGCTTTTTTTTTCCCCCCTTTCTTTTTTTCATTTTTCTTTTTTTTTTTTTTTTGCTTTTATTTTGTTGTGGTTGGTGGTGATTAAAAAAAAAAAAAAAAAAAAAAAAAAAATTACATATCTTGGTTCACAGAATCTGTCGGAAGGCAATAGCATGAACATGATCAAAACAAATGGAGACATGGTTGGGTGCCACAACCATTAGCCCCTACAGTTAAGAAAACTACAATTAAAAAATAAAAAAAAAAAAGTGGGTGAATTTTTTCACATTCTGATGCAGGTTCTTGTCACACTCTTCAGAAAAAAACACAAACAAAAAAACAAAAACTAACACCCAAAAAATATGAATTATGATTTTTGCAGAACAAACAGTTTTCTAGTAATTATTCCCTGATAAACTTTCTTTCCTGTTAAAAAAAAAAGGGGTGTGGGGGCGGGGACTTCTTGTAATTTTTGCAGTTGATAACATTTGGGCCATTCCCAATTTTTGTTAACATAAAAAAAACACCTCACACACCCCCCAAAAATTTTTCTGTTAAAATTCCTTCAAACTGACTTTTCTGCTCACTATGCCACAACAGACAATAAATGAATAATCAAGCTTCCACAGCACATAGGCCTATGGCTTCAGTTTCAGCCTCCTTTATACAGCTGTTTTGTGCTGAGCTAAAGCTACAGTACAGAAATACCAGTTTCATGAATAATGCAGACAAAATCCATTCTTCAAATAAAATTAGAAAACACATTACCCTACATTCAGAAATACAATGAGCAAATTATGCAAAAAGAGTTGACAAAATGAAAAGATGTAATCAATGTGACAAATAAAAAAAAAACAACAACCAAAAACCAACAATCCAGCCTTCTTTAAAAAGGAAAAAAAAAAGTCAACAAATATCACAAATCAAAAAGCAGATCTTCAGAGGAAAGTGACAGTCTCAACTGCTGATAATCATTCATATTATATATATATAAGGCAAGAATAACAACAATACATATATTATATAATCAGAGTCCAGCCCAAAACAACAACCATGCACATCTTCCATCACTCTACAATCACAATGTTCGTTCATCGCATGCTTTTCTCCTTTCCCTTCACTATTCCCGGCTTCATGAAAATTTCCTGTGTTACATACAAAAAAAAACCCAAAACAAACAAAAATCTCCTTTTTCTATTTCTCTTGTCAATAATTTTCATCCAACTACACCAATGGCATCTCACTTTCTAACTTGCAATTACTGTTCTAGGAATAATGTTCCCTAAATCTCACAACTAACAACAACAACGACAACGACAACAACAACAACAACAGCAGCTAAACATGACACAGAAAACACCACGATATCGCCACCAAAAACCAACCAAACACAACAACTGAAAAAGGTGGGAACACAATCCAGTGACCATCTCCGACAAAACAGAATCAGGGGGAGAGGGTAGCAGAGAGAGGACAAACCATTCAACCCCCACACCCTAGAGACGTCAGACAAACGACTGCCGAGGAGGCTGCAGACGTTGACCTTCGGTTGACCTTACCCTTTTGACCCCAGTGATGATGAGCGTGCTGGTTTTGGTGGGTGTGCGTGGACGTCGCGAACGGTCCATCAGCTCTCGTATGGCCGTGTCCGCGACCGATTCGACTCCGTTAATGACAACGAGCTCTGCGAGCGGGGTGGAAGGAGAGAGGAGGATGGGGGGAGGGAGGGAGAGTAAGAGAAGAGAGAGAGAGAGAGAAAGAGAGAGAAAGACAAGGTTGGGTCAGGTAAAAGCCATCATGCTGTGGTTATTTCTGTCTTTTTTTTTTTTTTTTTTTTCTTCAAAATTTATTTTCTGATCATGCAGGGAACATTCACACATCAAGTATGGCAAACGTGTTGTGTGATTTGGGCTTTATGATGAAAATTTTTTTTTTTTTAAATTGACCCAAATGTCAAGTCAAACTCAAGAGATATTTTTGGCACAAGCTTAAACAAGGGCCATCAGACTCTTTTCAATGAAACACAAGTCAAACGTCAGCTTGGTTACACTCTTCAAGGGGATGCTAAGTCAAACTGGGGCTGGCTTTCTATCACTTCAAGGTGATACTCAAGTCATACACTGATTTTCTAAGTATCAAAAAAAAGTATGAAGTCACACAGGGTCTGACTTCGTTCTGAAAGAGGGCCTACAGTCAAAACCTCAAGTCAAACTTTGGACTTGACAAAGTTGAGCCTTCCGACACTTTTGGCTTATGGGCAGCTAAAGTCAGATGTAGGTTAGTTTTCAAACATTCTTACAATGGGTGCCACCAGGTAGTCGAGTGGTAGGGCATTGGACTCGTAATCAAAGGTTGCGGGTTCAATCCACTGTCGGCTATGGCGTTGTGCCCTTGGAAAAGGCACTTTAACGGCTTTTTTCTCACCCCACCCAGGTGTAAAAGGGGTACCAACCTTGTGTTGGGGGGTTAACCCTGCGATAGACTGGCGTCCTATCCAGGGGGGAGTCTATGACTCTCAGTCGCTTAGCGCCACAGAAACCGGGATAAGCACCGGCCTGATGAGCCTTAGGCTCGGGACAGACTTTAACTTAACTTACAACGGTGCCAGCCAAAGATGATTTCTATGGCGAAAAGAGCGTCAGGTTTGGGCTGCTTCACAAGGTCAATCATGGGGAGTTCACAAGATTTTTTTTCATTACTTCAATTTTTTTCACTTCTTCTCGCAATTAAAACCCTTTCCAAAAAGGGAAGGGTTGCTTAATTCCACATACGTGTATCCCCTCTCCAATGACAGGAAAGAGGCACCGTCACTGGGAAACCCAAATCACACAGCTGTTGCCTTTTGAACAAAACATAAAGCTCACTCTCAACTCCACACACAACAATTCCTTTGACACACATACCACTCTAATCACAACCAAAACCAATACACGCATACCATACACAGCCATTGGTTAATAACATCAAACTCTTTTTGGAAAGCCAGTACTCTGTTCTGCTTGACAGAGAATGTAGAAGCTAACACTTGCAGCTGCTAAGGAAGGGAGGGGGGGTGGGCAGTTGGGGGTGGGGGGGTATGAAATATGATAGCAAAACTGAATTGCGGGTCACGAAATTCTGCATGTTCAGCAGCTCCTAGGAGAGTGACAGACCTCATTATCTCCATACCCAGCATCACCAAAGAGCCTTGCTTTTTTTGTTGTCTGCTTTGCAAAATAAGACCACTAACCACCAACTTCCCTTTCCTCACTGAAAGCAAAACACAAAACCTTTGACAACATTTCTTTACACTTTTTAGGGTCCTCCCTCCCCCCCCCCAAATTTCAGATGATACCGTGTTTGATGATAACTTTGTGTCCAATCTATACAACATTTCTTCTTTTTTGATGAATATATTTCTCCCCACTCTCTCAATCACCATCAGATACCTGTTGGAATTCCACCCCTCCCCCCTCAAAATCTATGACCAGAAAACGAAGAGACTTTTCCTACAATGTGATGAAAATAAAAGAGAAGCCTGCAAGGCATGCCTCTTATCAGTAGTCTCCTACAACATTTTCCCCCAGAGTCCTGCTTGCTTTAGACCATGGGGTTACTTACATCCACCAAAGACAGATTTGTTCTAAAAGTTTAGTTAGGCTAGCAGAAAGATGACCAGGTCAGGACAGGGCAGAAACAGAGAAAATAAACTCTCCACATGGTACTGACATGAGAGGGGATCAGAAAAGCGGCTTTCCAGAAGAAAAAAAAAAAATTGACCCCCCCCCCCCTGATTTGAACACCTGAATTTTTCTGATTTTATAAGAAAGAAGACAGAGCGTCAGCAGTAAAATATTTTTTAAACTTACACTACCTAATCATTCTTTTCTTTTTTTTTAAAACGATTAGTTCTACAACATGATCAACCCTCAATCAATCATGTACTTCAGGACAAAAAAAAAAAAAAATTAACAAACAACACACAAAACCCTGTTTAGTAATTAAAAAAAACCCAAAAAAACACTATATCTTCAACTACAAAACTAGGGGCACAGAAACACGACCGTGCAATTATGAAGCTGACACAGCCAGGCACGACTCCATTCCAGCCTACTGGGTACGAACCATGACACAGCCACCTAACCAACCAACCAGCAATCGCGTGCCACGTGCAGTGCATACTCACTGGTATTTGACGTCCTAGGTAATGGCCTGTCAAGGTCAAAGTTTGCACAAGGTCAAGGACAGAGAAGGAAAGAGAGGCCATGGTTGGTCAAGCTTAAGGGGCGAGGCTGGCTGAGAGAAAATGGGAGTCTATACTCTTCCCTTGCTCCTCCTCATCACAAACAATGGATCGTGTGTGTCAAAGGTCCCAGTCTCGTTTTCCAGCGTGGCCATGTTTTCAAACTCACTCTACATCACTTTTAGCTACACAAGATTTCTCTGCATGAACTTCGGGCAGTCTCCCCTGGGAGAGCATGTCACCACACAAGCAGCGGCACTCAAATCCCCAAAATTATTTTATTCTTTGTCTGTATGTGTCTTTGATTCTTCCCTATGAGAGCAGGGCTTTTTTTTTCCTACAATATTTTCACCCGGGACAACTCTCTTGCTGCTGTGGGTTCTTTTTTACGTGCTATACATGTCATGCACACAGGATCTCGGACAACTGTCTCATCCGAAAGACTAGCACCCAGACCATCACTCCAGCTGCAATGGATAAGGGTTCAAACAGGGAATAACCCCCCAACTTCTCGCTTTCTGGCCTAGGCATTTCAGGTTTGTATTTTTTGTTCTGGTTTCAAAGAAAGAAGAAACGCTCCCAAACTGGCTAAGGACTGGGAGCTGAACTGCTCTATCAACAAATAAAGAGGAGTTGTTTTTTTTTTCTTTCAGGAGAATCAAACAGCGTCCATGAGAAATGCCTCGCTTTTTCTTTCCAACTCAGTTTTCAGTTATCATGTTGTTTTATATTTCACAGAAACCAGAAACACACGGAACGCTTGTTAAGGAATGAGTGTTGAACTGCTTTATGAAGAAATAATCACTTTTTTTCAGGTAGTAGAACGGCTTTAATGATGAATTTCTCACTTTTTCTTTCTAACTTGGCTCAAGTTACAATTCTGTTTTTTTCTTTTTTTGTGTTTTGGGTTTAACAGAAACCAGAAACACTTGGAACATTTGCTAACCAATGAGTGTTGAACTGCTTTATGAAGAAATAAAAACATCTTTTTTTTCCAGGGAGTAAAACGGCTTCAATGATGAATTTCTCACTTTTTCCTCCTAACTCGATTAGTTATAATTTTTTGTTTTGGGGTTTCACAGAAACCACAAACACTCAGAACACTTGCTAACAAATCAGTGTTGAACTGCTTTATGGACAAATAAAAACGTCTTTTTGGGGGGTAGTAAAACAGCTTCAATGATGCATTTATCACTTTTTTTTTTCAATCCAAAACTGTTTCAGATAGGCTTCTTTTTTTTTTTGTCCTTTTCATTGTTTGGTGTCACAGACACTGGAAAGACTCTGAACAGTTGCTCTGTGAGGCCTGTCAGTTGAACGGTTTGATTTCTGAAGCCAGAAGAGAACAGGGCTATGGAGAAGTGAGAGGCCAGAAGACCACTAGCTGACTATCAGCTCGCAACACAGCACAACTACAGACCCCACACTACAGGACAAAGGGACACATAACTAGTAGATCTGATCAATAATCTGTGTGTGAGCGAGTGTGTGTGTGTGAGCGAGAGTGTGTGTGTGTGTGTGTGTGTGTGTGTGTGTGTGTGTGTGTGTGTGTGTGTGTGTGTGTGTGTGTGTGTGTTGTGTGTGTGTGTGTGTGTGTGTGCGCGTCAGTCTTATCTAAATCACGAGGTTAAAATCTGTACACACGTGTACAAGTTGTACCATATGTTCAAGAAAATGTGCATGCTTAAGTCAACATGTATGTGTGCATGACTTAGTGTGCTAAAACATGTAGCTACTTGTTTAAATATCAGCATGCACTTTTTAAGAGACTACATCTAGAATGCACACAGAGATAAGGATGAGGATGATTATGATGATGATAATTATTCACATCTATATTTAGAACACCCACAGAAAAGACGATAATAATTCACACTCTAAAGAAGTATCTCATCAGAACTTTTTCTTTTTTGTTTTAAAAATATGTAACGACTAAAAATTGGTGATCAGAATATCAACCAAAAAAAAGTAACATCAGTACTGACCCAATCTACAAAGGAAAACAGAAAGCTACCACTTGTGAAGAAAGTCAGAATGAACACATCCCCATGGCCCAGGCCAAACGCTGTGTCAGTTATTGATGTCAGCTAAGTGACGAGGCCTCCAACCAAATGCTGGTGAGCTTTAAAATGTTGTGTTGAGATTGCCTTCAGCCAGGACAAGCTCTTAACCTGTACTCTCTCTTTTAAAGAAAGAAAAAAATCCTCCGAGTATGGCTGCCTATGTGGTGAGGTACTTGAAAAAAAAAAGAAAAAAGAGAAGAGTCCTACAGGCCAACTTCGCATCATCCAGTGTGCACTTACAGTCTCACAGGGATTCGTTCCCTGGAGGGAGGAGTGAGACACAAAGCATATACCTGGTCAGCCCCAAGGCTTGTTCAGCTGGGCAATGCACAACATATTCCTGCCAAAGAAGCTTTCCACAAAGGCCATGGCCCATGATAAACTCTTTCAACACTATCCCTAAAAAATATCTCTTCAACCATTTGTCCACAAAAAGACTTTTCCCCCAATCCTTGCTGTCTTTCTGACCACGAAATCGGTTTCTTATATTTGCTGAAGCTGAAAACCTTTCTAGCTCCCCTGATAATATGCAACAAATATTTTACCTATCTTGCAGTGGAACTTTTGGAAATCTTCCTCGCAAGAAAAAATGCTCAAACTTTTTTTTTCATTATAATTTTAAACAGAACCTGCCCAAGCCAATGAAAACTACAAACTCCCTGAGGACAGCAGGTAGAAACCTATAAATGAATGAATGATTCTATCGTCGACCCTGACAGAAAACCATGATGACTGTCCCTTCATCAGAATTCCGCACACCTTCCAGCCAGCCACTCAGATAATGTGATGTCATAAAACAATTGACTATACCTAGAGGAACAGTCTGCCCTTTTAACCCTTTCGCTGCTATCATCTTTTGCTCAGGCACATGCTGGATGAAACAGAGAGAGCGCTGAATCATAATGAACAGCGATCGTCAACTGAGCATTGCTGGCGAGGTTTCTATGACAAACGCTGTTCGTCAACAGCTCAGTAAAGAGGTTAACGTACAGCAACACAGACATTATGACTGGACATGAAATCCTAGAAATGCAAGCGTGGCGACCATCCACGTCACCGATGACCAACCAATTCTGTCTCCTGGTCTTCTTTCCTCATCTCAACCCTGAACTGGATATCTCCAACTCACAGACTGAAACTACATCAGCCACTGACAGGAAGTGTCAACAAGAAGCTACCCTTATAAACAGTTTTCTTTTCTTTTTAAAAGAAGAAAATTCTTACATCGACAAACAATTTCCCCACAGACACAATACCACTACTAACAATTTGGCAGTATATGCTGATGCATAAGTGGATGGCAGAATGAAATAAATGCAGCACACAAAGAACAACTGCTCTGAAACTTGGCAGAATGATGCACGACACCCAGTCAAAACAAACACACAGACACAGATTCCAGAGGAAATTCACACACACACACACACCACACACACACACGCTCACTCTCTCTCTCTCTCTCCCCTTCACTTTCATTTGATATCCCTTGAAAGGGAAAAGACAAACTGCAGACCAATGACAAGACCCCACACAGACACATACACACACAAAGAAAGCAGAAGCAACTCACCGGAAGAACTGTCTGCTGGGTTGGGCGACAGTCGCTCTGAATTGTACGACATGTCCATTTCAGAAGGCAGACGTTTCTCCACATAGTTGGGCGCCGCTGAAAGCAAGAGGAAAACAAGGCATGAAGGAATTCCTCTACAAAGCCAGGCCAGAGGTCAGACCTGAACAGTACTCACACACACACACACACACACACACACACACACACACACACACAGACCTGGCACTACACACCCGACCCAGTGAGGGAACACAGAGAAGACGAAAAAAAGAACCCAACAAAAAAAACCCCCAAACAAACAGAGAAAAGATGAAGAACGAATCTATGATGTAGTCCTTCAGATGAGATGACAAACTTGAGCGCCACGAGTGAACGCACACACAACATCTTTGCACAAGTTAAAATTGGTTCCGCCTTTTGAAGAGCGAGACAAATTGTGCCGGTAGCACGGATGACAATTTAAAAAAAAAAAATACATGCACACAGATGTCATGTTTAGACTTCATCCAGAATGCAGCTACCTTCATGGTGGGTAAAAAGGGCCGCATACACAAAATCTCACCATTGGTGAACCTGGGAGCTGTAGCCGAGGAACAGAAAATGAAGTAAACAAACAAATAAAGACTAAACCGTAAAAGAATCTCCATACCCAAAGGCCTGATAGCAGTCTTGAGGAAGGCAAAAAACACACAACCCTCAAAACTAACAACATTGGAAAAGGGGGGTGGATAGGGAGGGGAAGGGAATAATGCTAAGATAGACACACATATGCAGAAGCATTTAAATATACACAGCCTAAATCCAAACACAGACACATTGCGCATACACACACACACAGGCACACACACACACAGAGAACCGAGACCAGCAAAAGTAAAGACAAAGAGCGCACACACTCACGCACACACACACACACAAACACACACACACAAACACACACACTGACCACTAACACAGCACAAGGCATTTCCTTCTTTTCACCACTAAAACCAAACCAGCCCTAACCACCCCACCCCACCCAAAGGACTAGAGACTCACTGTTATAGCCGGCGTCCATGCGTCCGTACTGGGGTTTCTCGGTGGTGGTGGTGGTGGTGGTGACGCGGGTGCCTCCTGGGGTGATCATCTGGGACACCTCGATGCGGCGTCGTGGCGACAGCTGACTGACACTTGGAGTCATGGAGTTGAGGAGAGAGTCGGCCTCTGCTGGCTCCATGAACAGGAACTGGGGGGGGGGTACAGGGAGAAGGGGGAAGAGGGGGTGGGGGGGACAAGTCATTATTAGACCAGGTTAGCGATATTTCACTGCAGCAATCCTACGACTGATTGTAACGATTCATGCGAATGGAAGATATGGACGCTATAACCCTGTGGTTAAGACGGGTTAGACTGTGATCCCATAGGGGCCGTGAAGTTGTGGGTCTGAATCTCCGGTGCTGTCTGGTGAATTTTAAGGGTAGGGATTTTAAACAGTCACTCAGGTCAAGTGCAGACCTGCCAGTGCCTTTATTCCCTTCGTGTATATGTATATATACACACATGCAGAAGATGAAATATGCACGTTTAAGATCCCCTCATTCTTGTCAGCGTTCAGTGGGCTATACAGATACACGAACATACCCAGCATGCATCCCCGAAGTCAGAATGCAGCTGCCTTCATGGTGGGCAAAAAATGGCCACATATGCAAAATCTCACCACTGATAAAGCTCTAGTCGAGAAACAAAAACAAATTTTTAAAAATTATAGTAATAGTAGTAAAAAAAAATAAAAAGGTAGCTGAAGAAGAAAAAGACGATGACGATGATAATGACTGTAGAGGAGATGAAGGTGGTTGTGGTGAGGATGATAACATCAACTACATCACCATCAACATGGTGGTGGTGGATGTGATGATGGTGATGATGATGATGATAACGATGACAGCTCTATGAACAGAAACTGGGAGGAGCCACACCTCTGAGAAATGGACGACAGTGGTGACAGGAATGTGGAGGAATCAGACTGTGACTCTTCAGTTGGACACAGCTGATAAAAAATATATAAAAAATTGTCAAGAATGACTTCGCAAATTTCTTAGACAATCCGTGCCACAGACATCTCTAAAGATGCTTTTTATCCCCTTCTTGTTTGTTTTCAAGCCCACCCACCCCCTCCCCCCCCGAAGCCTGCAAAATTTGTCTGCCTTATGTTCTCTGTTTGTGTGACCCACATGCCAAAATATCACATGCTGCATATGCAGTTCCAAGTTTACATGACAAATAAATAAGTACAAAAATGGAGGCGGGTCGGGGGGGGGGGGGGGGGGGGGTAATGCTGGAGTCTGGCCTGTATATATATATATAGTAAAACTAACAGGTGCAAGGGAAAGAACTGTTATTTACCTCGGCAGTGATGGTTCCTGTAGAATAGTCGAAGCTGCCTGGCTGGGACTGCAGGCGTAAAATCTGTCGACTGCTAGGCGTCTTCTTCAGGTCTTCCATGTACAGGGTGCTCTCCCCTATGTACTCCTCTTTTATCCATGAAACAAACAAAAGTGTATGTGTGTGTGTGTGTTAATAGAAGAAGAAAAATTAATAGAAGAAATAGAAGATATAGAAGAAGAAGAAGAAGAAGAAGAAGAAGAAGAAGAAGAAGAAGAAGACACTGAAGAAGAAGAAGAAGAAGAAGAAGAAGAAGAAGAAGAAGAAGAAGAAGAAGAAGAAGAAGAAGAAGAGGACAAAGAAGAAGAAGAAGAAGAAGAAGAAGAAGAAAGAAGAAGAAGAAGAAGAAGAAGAAGAAAAGGAAGACAGAAGAAGAAAAAGAGGAAGACAGAAGGAGAAGAAGAAGAAGAAGAAGAAGATATAGAAGAAGAAAGAGAAGAATAACCAGGGTTCGCGCTAGGATTTTTTAAAACCGGTACTGCGAGTTGCCATTTCAGAGATATCTTGACCAACTCCCACAAAATCGGTCCCCAGAAAATAAAATCAGGAACGTACTGTGAACAAAACGAAACTATTCAGTAAGGGGGTGGGGGAGGGGGTGATTGTTCGGCAGCAAAACTAAATCTAAATTGAACGCAAATCTCTCAGACTTTGATTGCCGTGCTGCTGCCACTCACTTCTTGGGCACGAAGCCACGCAGGTAATAGGATTTTTTTTTCTAGCGCCTGTGTCACTGTCTGTGTCAGTCTGTTGTTTTGCATGGCATCATTCGTGAGACTTATATTCTTCTTTCTTGTTTCTATGCTTAGCGCTCATCTAGATCTTTCGTTCAATTTAGATTTAGTTTTCGACTCTTCTCTCTCAAAGCAACGCGCAAATTCATAGTCAAAGACCCTCCGCTTTTCGTAAGAGCAGGCCATCGTGTGCCGGTGGGAACAGATGACATTTACAAAACTGTATACACATGGGGACTGGATGTAAAAAAGCACAGGAGTGCTTATTCCATTATCCTCGATATAAAAGATTAAAATAAAGAATAAATAAATCTAGGCCCCATTTACTCATTGTGAATGGAAGTTACTGTCATGCCGAGAAGAGCGCGAAGCTCTTTTCTTTCACAGTAAAGCTTGCTGTTCTGCGTGCTAGGCTAATGAGGCTGGCGCCAAAGATGTTCGTCGGAAGGGGTGGTGGTAGGAAGGGGTAGGTGCGTAAGCACAATACAGGCGCATGACAGACTGTCAGAAAAGGTCACTTCAGACTTTTTTTTTTGAGACGGAAATCTAATCGGTCACAGGCAAACAGAATCGGTACGTGGTACCGGCTGCTTCGAAAATTTTCGGTATTCCCTGTTTACAATCGGTAAAATACTGACAATTACCGGTTATCGCGAACCCTGATAACAAGATATAGAAGAAGACATAGAAGAAAAAGAAGACCACTATGAAGAGAAAAAAAACAGAAGACGAATAAAAAAAAATGAAAAGGAAGAGAATGGAAAGAAAACCAGAGGAAAAACAAGAACAAAAACAATGGCAATGATGATGATGATTTAACAGCTACCAAATACTTAAAACATCTAGTTCATTATCATTTACTGTCTTCAATTATGTACAATATACATATATCTATATATATATTTATATCTATATCTCTCTCTCTCTATATATATATATATGCTGAATAGCTTACCTCTCTCACCGGGGCTTTTGTCATACACTTCAAATCGTACTTCTTGGGTGTCGTGGGTTACGTCACTGAAGAACAAGAGACAAACTGTCAAAACATGGCATGCGCTCCCCCTTCCTACCTGTCACTATCAAAAGCTTAAGCATCTAGTCTGCTCGTTTTTTCAACAAGAAAGAACTCTGTTCTACCTAGACCCTCTCCACAGGAGCACAAATGAAGCTACCGTTCTTATTTCCAGGACAACCCAGACTCCTTTGCTTGCATATTGGACTTTTCCTCAGCCTTCAACACCACCCAGCCCCATCTCTTAGAACTCCCATAACTGTTACGGAAGGTCTTGTCCTCCGCTCATTCTTCTGGGTTCTGAACTTTCTGGTGAATCCAACACAGTGTGTCCGATTTCAGAAAGCGATATCTGCTGTAAAGTCAACGTCCACTGGTTCTCCTCAAGGCACTGTTCTGTATCCTATCCTTTTCACTCTACATACTACTGACCGCATTGGTTCACCACAGGTGAACTGTTCTGATCATTCTGCTATCAAACATCAGCCCAACTCTCCTCCCACGTATTCTGAACAGTCTGGCGTGACAACAGAGCAACACAAGGTCAACAAAAGAAAACAACAACAACAACAACAAAAACAGGAAAAAGAGTTGGTGGAGTTGTTGAACACAGTCTGGCATGGAAGGATGTTAAACCGAAGAAACACACACACACACACACACACACACACACACACACACACACACACACACACACACACACACACACACACTCCCTTTCACATCTTGATATCACTAAAATAATGGAAGGACACTAACTGAAAAACACAGAGGACATGAGAGCTTGCAGAGCAAAAAAAAAAAGGCAACAGACCAAAAAAAAAGAAAAAAACCACCAAAAAAACTGACAAGAGAAAGTGTTCATCCCAGAAGGGGTTGGTTGAGTTGTTGACGGTGGTGGTGGTATAGCTCTGTTCAGGTTCGTCAGTTGAGATGTAGCACACTGCGTTTACAGTGCCTGCAACACACAAGCATACATGGATGGTGTTTTTTTTGTTTTGTTTTTTCTTTAAAAAAAAAAAAAAAAAATCTAATACCACTAACACAGCACAATACCATCTTATACCACTTTCAGTCGCAGCAGATTTCTCTGCGTGAAATTTGGGCTGCTCTTCCCGGGGGAGAGCGTGTCGCCACAAGAGCAGCGCCACCCATTACATGCATGAATGCACACACACACACACACACACACACACACACACACACACAATGTACACATGCATGCACAAACTGATGTATATGCACTCAAGTATGCACAATTGTATAAGCACACACACACTTACCCCTTGCCCCCTCCCCCCCCCCCCCCCCCCACCACACACAAGACACATTCAAGTATACCAATAAAAACCAACCTATCAAACATTGGAAACTAACATACAAACAGTATGCCTAGCAAACCAACCACAACCAATGACACAACCCACCAACCAACCAACCCAAACCCAAACCCAACCCAAAACCGTGACACACACCAACAGTAGTACAGGTAGGTACCCACCTCTACTGGGCAAGGCCAAAGCGTTTCCTTTGATGACCTTGACATACAGTCGCTTGTCGCCAACCATACGAGGGGGCTTCAAGGGCGCAGCGATGGCAGGCGATGTAAACTGCACATCACCACCACAATAACGCCACATGATTTGCTCTTCCTATTTCAAAGATTTAAAAAAAAAAAAAAAAAAAAAGTATTATATGTTGCCTCGGAGAAAAGGGTTTTCAATATTCGCAACCGAATCATATACCCTATACACATACCCACTAACACTCACTCACTCACTCACTCTCTCTCTCTGTCTGTCTGTCTGTCTGTCTGTCTGTCTGTCTCTCTTTAAGGGCCGGATGAAAAAAAGTATGTAATGCTTACTTACTCTGTTACCCTGGAAAAATAAAGATTATTCATTCATTCATTCATTCCCTCTCTCACTCTCACTGGTGATTTTAAGTGATTGTAATGATGTTTTTAGTTTTTTTTTACAGTTTTGTTTGTGTTGACCCCCAAATCAGTTTTACACAGCTTAAAAAACTGGCACTCAAAGGTGAAGGAAGATACATATATTACTTGAGAGGGAAAACAACAAACAAACAAACACACCACTAACACAATCACTATCTTGTATTCATGTCCTTCTCCCCCATCCCCCACATCAAAAAGCAAAAAATCTGAATGACTGCACACAAGAGTAATAATTGCAAACAACATCACTTAAAAAAAAAATATATAAAAAAGTAAAAAACCCCTTAACAACCACACACACACACACACACACACACACACACACACACACACACACAAACCCACCCAACCACAAACATGCACGCATACACCCTCACCCACCCCCACCACACACAAACACCCCAAAATCCCACTAACAAGTAGTAGCAGAGAAAAGAAAGAAAGAAAGAAAGAAAGAGGGAGGGAGGAGAGGAAAAGCTCTTCAGTTGTAAGAAATGCCCCCCCCTACCTCCCACACACACACACACACACACAAAGGAAGAGAGGTGACACTGACAGCACTTTGGTACTGGCTGGGCGAAATGGGCTCGAAAAGGGATTCCTTGGCTTTGGCGGCAGCCATGCCTCTCTGCTGAGTCTGTTGCAGGGGCTGGGGCGACGGCTGGCTTCTCTGCTGCTGCACACACACACACACACACAAGGGGGGACAGGGTTCAAACCTTCCTTCTGGCTTCATTTCCACGCACACACACGTGCTCAGTCCTTCGGATGAGACTATAAACCCCGAGGCCCCCGTGTGCGAACCCACGCAGAACATCTTGCGCACACGTTCAATCCTGTTGCGCTTTTCGTAAGACTAGGCCAATGTGTGCCGGTGGGAACAGATGACAAGATATACAAAATGCATACACACGGGGACTGGATGTAAAAAAAAGCACATGAGTGCTTATTCCATTATCCTCAATAAAAAAGTTGTTTTTTTTTAAAAAGCACGTATCCACACACACGCACACATACACACGCATACATACATACCTGCCTGTGCATGCATGCATGCATCATTGCATGCCAATACACACACACACACCCCCATCCACAAATGTGTGTGCATGCACATACATATACACATGCAGATAACAAAGCTACACTGGGGGGTCACTTGGGGGCCTGCCGCTGTAGACTCACACACACACACACACACTCTCTCTCTGTCTCTCTCCCTCCCTCTCCCCCCCCCCTCTCTCTCTCTCTCCCTCCCCTCCCCCCCCCCTCTCCTCTCCTCCCCTCTCCCTCCCTCTCCTCCCTCCTCTCATCTCACACACACACACACACACACAACATCACACACACACACACACACACACTACAACCCACACACACACACACACACACACACACACACACACAATACACACACACACATCTCCCTCATCTTTCCCTCTCTCTCCCCTCCCCTCTTTTTTCTGTGTTTTTTTTTTTTTTTCAGTTTTCATTGTTAGTGATGTTGCTTGTATTTTCTATAGGCATATTGCATTTTTGAGGCTGTTGAAATCATATTGGTTAATTAATGTTGGTGAAATGTTTTTTCTCTGCTTTTTAATTTTTTTTAATTTTTATTTTCTTGATGTTTTTTTTTTTTTTCATTAGATAGATGGCTTGATGAATAAAATGCAAATCGATGTTTACTCAATGTACCATCTGAAAATAAAATTTTGACTTGACTTCCTTGTCTTACTCTCTCTCTCTCCCTCCCTCCCCCCGCCCTCTCTCTCTGTCTCTCTCTCCCTGCCTCTCCTCCTCTCTCTCCTCACACACCACACACACTCACACACACACACACACACACACACACACACACACACACACACCCCACACACACACACTCCCTCTCTCTCTCACTCTCTCTCCTTCCCTAAAGGACAAAGCCAGGCTATAACCACCACAGGACCAACCAACCAACCGACCTGGGCTTGCTGCTGCTGCTGCTGGCGGACCGGCTGCACGGAGATGCTCTGGATGGCCTCGGGACTCTTCTGCACAGAGACGTGCTGCTGCACGGGCTGGGGGCGGCTCTGGGGCGGCACCTGCTGCACCACGGCGCCTGCTGCGACGACAGCAACGACGACGACGACTGCTGCGACGAGGGCTGCTGCTGCTGGATGGAGGAGGCCAGCTGCGCCATCTGGTTCTGGAGGTTCTGCGCCGTGAACCGCTGCAACGACAACAAAAGGGGGTGGGGGGGGGGGTTGAGCTTTTGTTGTTGTTGTTTTGTTGGTTTTGTTTTTTTTTTTTTTTGGGGGGGGGGGGGCTTTGGATTCGTTTTTTTTTGTTTCGTTTTTGGGGGTGGGGTGGGGGTCACAAGCTGTTAAGTTTCTCCCCCCCCCCCCCCCCCACTTTCAGCTCCTCTCAGCAGCTGCTAATTATCCCCTCCCGTCCCAGCCCAGATGGGGAAGCCAGGTGGTGCTGTTTATTTATAGCAGGAGCTGACCACACTTAAAAAGTCGTGTGTTTTTGTTTGTGTGTTTGTTTTTTTAAGATAACAAAAAATATTGCTAGATGCAAATATGGAGATTTCCCTGTCAGAATTCAGGTTGTAAAAACATGTGTGCAGAAACAGGTTTCTTGTACTTGGTATGTAGAACCAGGTTTAGAAGTTTGAGACATGCATCTAGTTTGGGTTGGCCATTTTGGATTCTTTCCATGGTAACAGTGTATACAACTGAGAAATTTCTAGATTTGTTCTTTAGGCTTTACAAGTGAGGCCCTTTCAATACATGGTACAAGTTCTAAC
>CM060346.1:30020045-30097545 GCA_030674155.1 Stramonita haemastoma | reverse complement strand
GAGTAAGCATCGATTTGCTTTTTTCCATCAAGCCATCTATCTAAGAAAGAAAAAAAAAATCAAAACAACAACAAAGCAAGAAACCAACAAAAAACAAAGCAGAAAATCCCTAGCAAACAATAAAGCCAACAAAGAAAGAAAAGGGGAAAACAAACAAGCAAATAAAGCAACATCAATCATTTCACCAACATTAATTAGCTAACATGATTTCAACAGCTTTAAAATAAAATATGCCTATAGATAATACAAGCACTACAATAACAGCTGTGTGTGTGTGTGTGTGTGTGTGTGTGTGTGTGTGTGTGTGTGTGTGTGTGTGTGTGTATGTGTGTGTGTGTGTGTGTGTGTGTGTGTATGTGTGTGTGTGTGTATGTGTGTGTGGTGTGTGTGTGTGTGTGTGTGTGTGTGTGTGTGTATGTGTTTATGTGTGTGTGTTTATGTGTGTGTTTATGTGTGTGTGTGTGTGTTTATTGTGTGTGTGTGTGTGTGTGTGTGTGTGGTGTGTGTGTGTGTGTGTGTGTGTGTGTGTGTTGTGTGGTGTAAAGAAGACACAAACAGAACAAGAAGGAAAAATTTCCAGCTTATGTGCTTCCTGTACTTTTGTTAACGGCATTGTGGAATCCAGTTCATTTCCTCCTTCCTTCCTTCCTCCTTCCCTCCCCCTACTAACTTCCTTCTAGTAAGCAAACACAGAAATAAAAAGTGATAAAAAGTGATACTATTTAATGTAAAATTTTTTTTTTTTAAATTGTAAGTATTTCTTTCTTTCCTTCTTCTAATGTGAACACATGTAATGCAATGTAATATGATGTGATGTGAATAAATTTGATATGATGTGAATAAATCTAATCGAATGCTATGCAATGTAACATAATCTAATGCAACGCAGTCTAATGTAATGTCTCACACACACATGCACGCACGAACGTGTGTGCGCGCGCACACATGCATACATGCCCATATGCACACACACACACAAGCATATACACACACACACACACACACACACACACACACACACTCAAACACACACACTCAAACACACAACACAGAGTGGTAAAAGATTCTTTTTTTTTTATCTTTTTTTTTTTACAACAGATATTTATTTAAGAGGAGGGGAATGGAAAGAAGAGGGGACAAGCTTTACCCAATGACTTGAGAGTGGCATGATGAATGAATCCCAGTACAGGCTTTATGTACACTTAGTGCACAAACTTGGGCCTACAGGTGGGAGTTTTGCTTGGGGGTGTTTTTCTTTCTTCTTTTTTTTTTGTGTGTGTGTGTGTGAGGGGGGGGGGGGGGGGGCTCTTTTCGTTGTTGTCCCTTAGCTAAAGCTCCCAGGTTTACCAATAGTGAGTGAGACCTTGTGCATTTTCCCCTTTTTGCCCACCATTACAGAGGCTGCATTGCGACTTTGGGGATAATGTCTTAACACACTGCCAGTGTCCATGCAGTTTTTGGTATGTGTGTGTGTGTGTGCTTGAGTTCTTTTCTAAATCTGATCACTTGGACATAAAATATTTACAACACACTTACATGCAAACATGTGGACATGCGAGTTTCGGGTGCAAACATATAGGTACACACATGTACAGATACTAGCTAGTGGGTGTATGTGCACGCACGCACCCACGCACGCCACACACACACACATACACACACACACTCTTTTCTCTCACTCACACATACACACAATCAAACACACACACACACACACATCATACAAACACACACACAATCAATGAATCATACAAATACACACACAAACACACTTACACACTTACACACACACTTACACACACACTTACACACACTCACATTCTAATGTAAACAATTCGCTATGTCAGTACGGGTAAAATAACATTACATGTGAATTTATATCTAGATTGACATTCCAACATTTTTCTAGATACACAGGTAGCAATGACTGACTGACTGACTGTATGTCTATTTGTCTGTCTCTCGTCTTTCTCTGATGCTATCTTTCCACGTTCCATATCCCAAATAACTCTACTCCTGAAGGTCCAATATTGATTAGATTATTGTATCATATCATCAGATCAGTATACAGCCATCTCTCTGTTTATTTCTACCCCACCCTCTCTCTCTCTCTCTAATTTCATAGGATAAACTTGCATTTGAAAAAAAACAACAGAAAAACTCCAAAGCAATAAAGCAGCAGAAGCTGATGGCATTATTCAATAACCCCCCCCCCCCCCCCTTTTCCTCGGCAAGGGCTCCGAGGGCCACTCACCAATGGTGAGATTTTGTGTATGTGTGCATGTGTCTGCCACTGAGGTTGCTGCATTCCGACTTCAGGGAGATGATTTTTTTTCTGAACTTGGAACGTTTTCATGATTTTAAAGATATTCCATCTTCACTTGTATATATATACAACATGTACGTGTAGCATTTGTACGGTTTCTCTTTTGCTGTTGATGTTGATGGGTTTTTTTTTCCATTATGTATTGAGTAAACTGAAGTGTCAAATTAACCCTTCATGAGGGGCTAAGGCCTAAATAATAATAAAACATCCATGTCTGAATTCAGATCATCATCATCATCATCACCACCATCCCCTTAATCATCTTTATCACCACGATCGCAAGGAGACTTTACACTGCATCCCAACCACCAAAACCATCATCGTCATCCGTCTTCCATCACCTTCAACATCATAATCACTGTCATCATCATCATCATCATCTCCGTCATCACAGTCATTCACAGGAGACTTTCCACCACCACCACCACCACCACACCACCACCACCACCACCACCACCACCCTCCTCCTCCTCACTGTCACCATCCATCATCCTCATCATCCTCATCATCCCAGTCATCCCACGGCACTCACCATGCCCCCGTCCTGCAAGGCCTGGCATGTGATGTGGAGGATTTTGGGGGGCAGACTTCCATGCTGGACACTCTCGATGCGGTTCTGGACTGGTCCCTGCAACACAACACACAGGTCATTTATATGTCAGGGCATTGCATGGTGCCCCACTACACAACCCATGCAACGATTGGTCCTGGAGCGCGCGAGGCGTCACAGACCTCAGCTTCTCCCTCCTTGCTGCTTTACCTTCCCTGTCCCTAAAAAAGAGGGCAAGGTACCCATTGACAGCTGGGTGAACTGGGGGGGGGGGGGGGGGGGGGGGGGGGCTGTACTGAAGCCAAGGGGAGAGCAAGAGCTCTGACCACTGAGCTAGAGATCTATTTCAGTATGAATAGTAACATAGAAGTAAAAAAAATATATATATATATAACAACACACACACACACACACACATAAACTTGCTGAATTAGTCCATCCCAGATCAGATGACAGGTGTCACATCTGTTATTGTGTTAACCAGCTCACAAACACATTCAACAGATGTTGGGGAGGGAGGGGGGGGGGGGGGCGAGAGGAGGGGGGAAAATCACTGCGTAAAAAATGTAAATGGTATAAACTAAACACACACATGTTAACACAGACACACAGACATAGACACAGACACAGCAAAAAAATGCCAAAAATTTTCAACATGTTAAAAAAACCACCCAAGCCTGTGGTCATTGTTGTTTTCTAATTTATTTATTTATTATTTTATTTCGAGGATAATAGAATAAGCACTCGTGTGCTTTTTTACGTCCAGTCCTCGTGTGTACGCTGTTTTTTCAATACAGTTATCCATTCCCACTGGCACACAATGGCCTACTCTTCCAAAAAGTCGAACAGGTTTTAACATGTGTGCAAGATGTTCTGCTTGCGTTTACACATGGGACCTCAGTTTATAGTCTCATCCAAAGGACTTTTGTTGTTATAATCCTCATGTCTCATTCATCCAGTATAATTTTGAGCCCTACTGAAGCTTATGGTGCCATCATGCATTCATGGCATAAATTTTGTTTTTGATGTCATTGTTGTTTTTGTCAGGAAATAGGATCTATGCCTAGAGGTCAGAACATTGCGCTCGCAATTTGACGACCCGCGTTCAATTCCTGTTCGAGGGGATTTTTCCCCTGGAGTTAACATCAGTGCTGACTCCACTCTCCCTAAAAGTCCTTCGGATGAGACTATAACCGAGGCCCGTGTGCGAACGCACGCAGAACATCTTGCGCACATGTTAAATCCTGTTCCGCTTTCCGTAAGAGTAGGCCATTGTGTGAAGGTGGGAACAGATGACAAGATTTACAAAACTGCATACACAAGGGGACTGGATGTAAAAAAAAGCACATGAGTGCTTATTCCATTATCCTCAATATAAAAGAATAAATAAAACAAATAATATAAAGAAAAGAAGAATAATTGTTGAACATTTCCAAGCCCAAACTACACCAAAAAAATCAGTAATTATACTGTTCATACCCCTCCCTGCCAACTATAGTATAGAGACCCAAGTCACAACTGTCACCTCGTAAACCTGAACACTGAGAAGGGTACGCTTATGACTCACGGGACGCATCATTCACACCTAGGGATCAATGCAGGCGAGAAAATCCTATACCTGTACTAAAAACAGTAAAGGTGTTGCCATAACCTATGGGGTTGTTGTTAGGGAGCGAGGTGTCAAACTATAAAAAAAAAAAAAATAAAATAATTAAAAAAAATTAAAGTTTTAACCTGTCGGCTACGATGTCCAATACTGATTAATCAATCAAGTAGAGGTAGGTTCACTGGGACTAGATCAACACATACATGTCCCATTCCCACAAACACACACACACGCACTCACTCACAGTTCAATTCAATACATGTTCAACATCCCGGTCACCCACTGTTGACACGGTTTTCACACCTCAACACCGCTGTCTCCATGGCTACCAACACCGCCAGTATCCATCCCCATGATCAATGATCCATGATGTTGCACATCACTTCTTCAGGTTAGTTGGTTTTTTAAACCCATTTTTCGTTTTATCATGTTGTACGTTATATTCAGATCGTTCTTTCGCCCCTCTTAATCTCCCCCCCCCCCAGAATCTACTTCCCCTCCCCTCCACCCCCCCCCCCCCCCCCCCCCCCCCCTCTTATCGCTTGGAAATTTTGAGAATACTCATTTTATATATTGCATTCTTGCCTGAGTTTTGGTTTGTTTCTTGGGATTTTTTTGGCTGGGAAATTTCAGGAACACTGATGTTTACGTTCACAGCCTTCATAAGAGGTTGGTGTTTTTTTTAAAATTTCCTTAAAATACCCTTTTCACCGCCATTCTTATCAGTAATGCTTTCCTAAGTGCTGATCAATATAAAGCGAGATATATATATTATTATATATATATATATATTATATATATATATATATATATAATATATATATATATATATATATATATATATATATGCTAAGCAGTTTTAAAAACAGTTTCCACTTAATTAACGTCTGGCCCCAAGTTCGTGCGGGTGCGTGCGTGTACAGAACTTTTTTCATCCACTTAGTGACAAGGAAACCTTTTAACGACACCCCACATCCCTCCTCTCCCCAATTACACGCCACACCCCAAATCAGCCTACACTACACACAGCATAGCAATAAGCACAGTACAGCCCAAGCAGGCTCCACCCCCCCCCCCCCCCCATCGCCCCCTACCTACCCCCAAAGCACCCACAGCTTGCTACACCCACACTGCTCATCATGTATGTAGCCCACTTTCTTGTCAGAACCCTCCTTTTCCACTGCCTTACAAATCCTCAGGGTAGGAAGGTAGGTACTTCAGGACCTGTGCAGCATACCTTTACCTGCTGCAGGCAGGGGGGGGGGGGGGGGGGGGGGGGGAGGGAAGAAAAAAGAGAGAGCTGAACAGCTTGTGCTATAATAATCATTGATGCTTTACAGACTCCCTTCACCCCCTCCCCTCCCCTCCCCCAAAGATACAAGACTGCAGTTTCAGCTAGGCTTGTAAAGAGGATGGTGAGGAGGGGATTTGGGGGGGAGTGGGGGGTGGGGGGGGAAGGTAGTGAGGTGGTGGGAAGGGTTGTAGGAGGGAGGAGGGAGGGGAAGTGATGATGGGAGAGCTGCCAGTCTCAGTCAGCAGAATGATTCAGAGTCTGACTTTTTACCTTTTGACTCTTTTTACCTTTTTTTTTTCTCCTTATCTATTTAAAATAGGAGTTTGTATGTTTCATGTGAGTGTGTCTTTATTTTGACATCTATCTGCTAAAAAAAAACAAACGAATATTACACAGGAAAGGAAGGGGGAGGTTAAACTGGACAAAAAGTTTAATAATATCAATGTGTTTGCAAAATGTAATATTGAATGGATGGAAAATGCATGAATGACTACATGCATGTGTAGCTCAATATGACAAATAAACCAAAAAGTAAAATAAACGTGTGTGTGTGTGGTGTGCGTGCGTGTGCGTGTGTGTGTGTGTGTGCGCACGCGCACGTGCTGTGTGTGTATGCAGATACCCATGGAGGGAGGGAGAGCTGCTACAGAGGGAGGATGTAGTGGATGGAAGACATCTCAGATCTTAGGGACAGTTTTTTTTTCTTTTTGGGGGGGTTCCTCAGCTAGAGCTCCAAGGTTCACCAACCGTGAGATTTTTGTATATATATATACATGCAACTGTTTTTGCCCACCATTGAGTTAGCCACATTCCAACTGCAGGGAGCATAAGACGGATAACACACATCAAAACACAAAGGGGACAATATTGACCAAAGTGAGTACTCTCTTCTTCTACCCTCACACGATCAAAATTTCCAACAAGTAACCCCCCCCCCTTTTTTTTTTTAAACCTGAAGGATTTGTATTGAAGACTTATTACAGGAGCCTTCTCCCCGAGACTTCTTCAGCTTGAAGGACCCTTCTACTTGAAGGATCCTCCTTGGTGATGGACCCTTTTCCCTGAAGGACTTCGTGGGATCACTTATTTAATGACCCTTCTCTCCAGAAATGCCTTGGGACGGCATGATCAAGGACTTACCCACACTTCAAAGACTTGTTAACAACAGCATCAAGGTCGCATCAACAATGGTAAATCAAATATTTGGTTTTGCTAACATCTTCAAAACATAAAACTACAGGTGTTCATGTAAATACTCAATATTTTTTTCTTTTTATTAGTATCACAGGCCACACAGAGCCTGTCACACAGTGTGTGGAGCTGTGGGTGTTGTTTTTAGTAAGAAAGAGGATACTGAGTAAACGTTTGAGATGGCGCTGGAAAGTATCTTACCTTGCCCGCACATGCATGCAATGCACGCATGCATCACACACATGCATGCATGCATGCATGCGCGCATGCAACGCACACCACACACACACGCACACACACACACACACAGGTGTGAACACACATGCTACACACACACATAACACACTACATACAAACTAGAAAAACAAACATGCAAACACACACACACACTTCCAAACTCGCACAGGGTGCAGAGAGCACGCTGTTGCCCTAATATACCCTGACACCTGATTAACATGGTAATTAATGTTCTCAGCAGTGCTGGAGCGGCCCCATTAATTAATTAACATCCCCTCCCTACTCCCTCATGACAAAATGTCCCATGCCATCATCACCAGATCAGCATCTGCCATCATAACATGGCATCCTCACAAACAAACCCAATCATTGCAACACTTCTACCTTGTATGCATACAGTATGCAAGTGGGAGATTTCTTCTTGTGTTTTGAAGTACCTTGCCAAACAGGCAGCCGCACTCTGACTTCAGAAGATATTTTTCCTCTCCTTTTAGGAGACTACAGGTTATTTTAGATTATATATACTATACATATATATTACATATATATATAAATATATATTTATATATATATATATATATATAATATATATTATATATATTATGCATTATATCTATGTATATGCTAAGGGGTTCTCATGCTGAAGAGCGTCTCAATGGGTGGATCTAAAATATTTAAAAAAAATTTAAGTTTTGGCACTAGCCAAGTGACTTAGCCTACATCAGTAACTGACAACGCTTTTCTTCTTCCGCATCAAACGCTCAGCCAGCAACTATTGTTGCCTGTCACATGAGCAAAAATGCGTTGTGCTGCCGTTAAGCGCCTGACAAGTCAGGCCCAGCGCATCCAACTTTGGTGTGGGAGAGAATTGCTATCTTTTGAACTTTTTGGGGGGAAAAAAAAGGCAGGAGAATGGACCAAGAAGGCAGAAAACAGACAAGAAAGAGGTGGCTGGAGGGAAAGGGACAAGGAAGAAACAAAGAGAGGGATAGAAAAGAGGGAATTCCTGGCCAAGAATTTTCAAAAGGTGGGGATGCTATCTATGCTGACAGCCCCCCCCCCCCCCCCCCCCCCCCCCCGTATTCCCCCAAAGCTGTAGCCCTGGGCCAAGTTTTAATGTGGGATGATCTGAAGGGAAAGTCTCTTCCAACGTGACTGCTCAGTGATCAGGATTGGAACCCAGGGCCCCAAAACAAGCCCAACACATCCTCCATCCTACCCGTTCAGCCAACCTGGTCCCCGATGACCTCTGAGCGCCAAGCTGTGCCACCTGATTAATACACTCTCTCACTAATTTGGCGATGTCATCACCATGATTGCGCAACACGGGCCAAGAGGCCTCCAATAAAGGCCCCATTACCCAAGGGCTTTTGACATTAGGGAACTTGGCGTCATTACCATCATCCCAGGATTCCGTTGAGAATCTTCAAAAGAATTCTGTTTTTTCCTCTCCTCCTCTTCAGGAATGCTAGGCTAGCCTCCCGGTTGGGACGGTCAGAGCCAAACGCTGTCCAAACTAACAAGGAAAGGGGCAGGCTGGTTTGGTCTTTACCCACCTAACAAGTGAACCGCCAGTTTCTGGGTTCCATTCCAAGTCTTGCTCTTGTCTTTACCAGTTCGACGAGATCCTTTTCTGCATGAAACTCTCAACAGTCTAGAAAATCCTTTTTTTTTTCTTTTTTATTTTTAACAGTGGAATTACTTTTCTGAGTCTGTCATAGTGTGTGTGTGTGGTGTGTGTGTGTGTGTGTGTGTGTGTGTGTGTGGTGTGTGTGTGTGTTGTGTGTGTGTGTGTCAGTTGTGTATGTACATGTGTGTGTCTGTGTGTGTCTGTGTATGTACATGTGTGTGTCCATGTGTACACATGTATAATATACATATTTGCAAATGTGTGCATGCACATGTGTATGTGTGTGCACGCAATGGTGCATATATTTGTGCATCCATACATGCAAGCGTGTATCTGTCAATATCTGTCTGGGGAGCTAAGTACCCTAACAACATATTTTAATATAATATATATATATATAAATATATATATATACATCCCAATGTCGAAGTCAGGCAGATTGAGAAAACAGCTACGCTGCTCATTTCAGGGCATTTTCCCTACAGCTGAGCTGGAGGGAGTAAATGAAGCCCTGAATCTCTGTAGGATTTATTGCCTGCTGCATAAAAACCTCCACACCCAAAGGTACCATGGCAGTGCTGGGAAAATAAAACCAACTTGAAAAGGTGACTGCATGGGAAAGGGGGCAGAAAAAAGCCCTATCACTAGATATCAACACCTAGGCAGCGGCACACTATAGAAAGATAGGACACTGCATCACACACAGTTTATATAATACATGGATGTGTGTACACAGCACAACAGACAGACAGACAGACAGACAGACAGACAGACACGACATGCACATGCGCACACACACACACTCACTTGCTTGCCCACACACACGCTAGCCCACACACACGCTCACACACAGACACACACACACACACACACACACACACACCACACACACACGCACACACACGCACACCACACACACACCACGCACACACACGCACACACACCACACACACACACAACACGCACACACACATACACACCACACATCACATATACATGTATCAACCGTGTTCCAACTGTATTTGAATCCTTCAAACGAGAATATGCACACAAAAATGTTCTGAGCGCAAAAACATGTACAAAAGCTTACACACATTACCCACACACACACACACATATATATAATACAAACACACACAATCTTACCCCTCCCCCCCCCCCCCCCCCACATCCCTCAATCCATCTTTTGTACAAAAGCACACCAGCTGTGCTTTGCATTGTGGCATGAATAACTCATAACATACCAAGCATGCAATTTGAGACCCTGGAAAGTAGGGGGAAGAAAGAGAGGTGAGGGGGGGGGGGGGAGGGGGAAGGGGAAAGGGGTAGTCTGTTGAGTTTGACTTGTATTGAAAGCTTTTAAGTGCTGCCCCTATGACTCCTCAGGGACTTAATTTTTTTTTTTTTTTAAGCGGTGAGAGAGAGAGAGAGAGACAAAGAGAAGAGACAGAGAGACAGAGAGAGACAGAGATCTATTATTTATCTATTCTTTTATATCGAGGTTAATGAAATAAGCACTCCGTGTGCTTTTTTACACTCAGTCCCCATGTGTATGCAGTTTTTGTAAATCTTGTCATTTGTTCCCACTGGCACACAATGGCCTACTCTTACTGAAAAGCGGAACAGGATTTAACGTGTGCGCAAGATGTTCTGCGTGCATTTGCACACAGGGCCTCAGTTTATAGTGTCATCCAAAGGACTTTTGGGGGGAGTGGAGTCGGCACTGATGTTAACTCCAGGGGGAAAATCCCCTCAATGGAGAGAGAGAGAGAGAGGGGGGGGGGGGGGGGGGGGGGGGGGAGGGAGACTGAGACAGAGATGTAGAATCACACACACACACACACACACACACACAAACAAACAAAACTAAATATATCACTTCAGTTATAGTGAAAAGATGTTAAGATTGAAAAATGAACGAACGAACGAACAAGCGCAAACACAAACCAGATATTTTCAGGCTAAATCTTTCTCCCTCTCTCTCACTCTCTCTCTGCATACTTGCATGCACACATAGGCATAGCTGTGTGCAATGTATACATGTTACATATGTGTGTGTGTGTGTGTGTGTGTGTGTGTGTGTGTGTGTGTGTGTGTGTGTGTGTGTGTGTGTGTGTGTGTGTGTGTGTGTGTGTGTGTGTGTGTGTGTAAGACTGTAAACCCAAACTGCTGAGGTGCCAGGCAAGCAGCTTGAGGCAGAGCGGCAGCACAAAGTGAGAGCTATCTGTACTGGCTCTTTGCCAACCCATTTTCTTCAACATCTTTTGTGCCTACTGCCGTTTTGGCAACACACATGTACAAACACACATGCGTGCATGTGCGTGCGCACTCACGCACACTCACACACAAATTCATGTACACTCATACGAGCACTGGTACAGACATACAGACACATGCACGTGCAGAAACAATATTATACACAGGCATACATACATGTACACACCAAACATATGCACACACACACACACACACACACACACACACACACACACACACACACACACACACATACACACACACACACATAGAGGCACACAAGTACTCACATATGCACACACATACCACTCACAGGCACGCACAATCATGCACATATATATATATATATATATATATATATATATATATATATATATTATATATATATATATATATATATTATATAACACACACACACAACGCAAACGCAAGGGCACGCATGTACACACACACACACACACACACACACACACACACACACACACACACACCGCACGCACGCACGCACGCAACATTGCACAACATTCATTCCATTCAATGTTGTCCGTTCCGTTAAATGATGTTGTCCAATCAGTGATGTTGTCCATTCAGCGATGTTGTCCACCCATGTCTCATGTTTTGTGACATGAATGACCATACCATTTCAGTTACAACTCTCTTCTGGACTATTGTAAGGTGGTCTTCATAGCTTGCTTGGTCTGTAGTCTGTCTGTCTGTCTGATGAGGGTCCATGGAGTCAGCACTGATGTTAACCCCAGGGAGGAAAAACCCCTCGAACGGGAATGGAACCCGGGTCGTCAAATTGCGAGCGCAATGTTCTGACCACTAGGCCATCCCGTCCCATCCTTAACAACAAAGAAAAACTCAGCCCTTTAGGCACTGACACCCAATCCAAATCCAGAAACAAATCAGGACATGCTCTGCCACCCCATCCAGCCAAGGTGGCCGGCTGGTAGCAACAGCAGGGCCGGCAATGGCCAATAAATAACCCCCAGTTAAAATGCAGCCAAAGCCCAGCCACTCTCGTCCCAGCTTTCCAACAATCATCATAAATAACCCCCTGGAAAATAAATGCAATCAGAAGCCAAAGCCACTGATGCATGGGCGCTGAACCCACCATAAATAAATCTCCTTATAACAACTGCCACGCCAATGAGGCCCATGCTCAAAAAGGAAGGTAGATTTTGCGAGTCAAAAAGGCATGAAACTGTAATCCATATCAATTTGCTTAAATAACGATTGCCACAGTCATGCCATTGTTCAAAAGTATGGTTGGTTTTGAGAGTCAAAAGGTATGGGTCTATGACTTCTTTTTTTTTTTTTTTTTTTGGTGTTTATGTTGTGAAGTTGACTTTTTGTGCATATAGACAAATATATAGACAGTTATGAGATGACGAAACTAAAAGAGAGGTGTGGTGTGTGTGTGTGTGTGTGTGTGTGGTGTGTGTGTGTGTGTGTGTGTGTGTGTGTGTGTTGTGTGTGGTGTGTGTGTGTGTGTGTGTGTGCATGTGTGTGTCTGTGTGTGTGTACGTACGTGCGTGCATGTGTGTGTGTGTGTGTGTGTGTGGGGAGAGGGAATACAGAAAAGATCATAAGAGCGCTGAGAGCTTTTGGGCCTATACTATAGGAATCAAACATGTCTAATCATCATCATCATCACCATCAAAACATGATAAGGATGCTGTTCTCAGTTTTTAAAACAAAAGCAAAAAACCCCCCAAAACCCCAGATAAACAAAATGCAACCAATCACCCCCCCCCCCTCCCTCCTAAATTCTTACAAAATGATTCCATCCACACACACACACACACACACACACACACACACACACACACACACACACACACACACACACACACACACAAACACACAAACAAACACACACACACACCCCTCAAAAAAAACGAAAAACAACACCCCCCCCAAAAAAAAAAAAAAGCAACCTAGAGACACACAAACTACACTTTTTTTTCCCCCCCACCCAGTTAGTTAGTTACAAATGAAAAATGGGCAAGGCAATCATTTATAATAACAGTGTGGCACAGAGACTTTTCCATGGCTCTCTCTTCCGACTTGAGGACTGCTGTGAACAGGCTTCCCCAATCGTCAGCCAGGCCCATCGTCCCAGACCCAGAGCATCTGGCTGCCACAATGCCTCACTCCCTCCGCCTGTCTACATCACTTACACGCTCTCTCTTCATCTCCCAGGCTAAAACCCTTGCATCCTCCCGGCCCCTCTACTATAGCCCCCATCTGGGTACCTACAACTACAAGAAGGCCACAGATCAAATTGTATGCAAAAAGTTCTGCATCTGCACTGTACGTACACCTGTGTATATTATATATATGTACTGCCACAAAATTGGGAGGAGGAGGAAAAAGTCAGGGGGGGGGGAGGGGGGGGGGGGATGGGAGGAAGGTGAAGGACTGGGGGGGGGGGAGGGAGGGGGTAAGTGTGTGTGTGAGGGGGGGGGGAGGAAGGTGGGAGAGGAGAGGAGAGAGAGAGAGAGAGAGAGGAGAGAGGAGAGAGAGGAGAGAGAGAGAGAGAGAGGAGAGGAGGAGAGGAGAGAGGAGAGACGAGAGAAGAAGAGAGAGAGACAGAGACGAGAGACAGAGAAAGAGAGAGACAGAGAGACAGAAGACAGAGAGAGAGAGGAAGAGAGACAGACAGAGAGACAGAGACAGACAGAGAGGAAGAACAGAGAGAGACAGAGAGACAGACAGACAGAGAGAGAGACAGAGACTGAGAGAGACAGACAGAGAGACAAGACAGACAGAGAGACAGACAGACAGAGACACAGAGAGAGAGAGCATATATATATATATATATTATACATGTGTGTGCGTGCGTGCGTGTTGTACAGTACAGGCATACCCCCCTTTCAGCCCACCCCCACAAAGATGTTAACCAGTGCTGCTCAAATAGAGAACTTGTGGTCAAACACCAGATGTTGTACATACTAAGGGTTTACTGCTGGTCAGCTTACACCAACACTGACCGATATTTATGACCCATCCATCTTTCATGGTGTGTTGTGGTGTGGTGTGGTGTGGTGTGGAGGAGTGGTGTGGTGGTGTGGTTGGTGTGGTGTGGTGTGGATGTGGTGTGGTGTGGAGTGGTGTGGTGGGATGTAAGTGGTGTGGTGTGGAGTGGTGTGGAGTGGTGTTGGTATGTGGTAGGTGGTGTGGTGTGGTGTGGTGTGTGGAGTGGTGTGGTGGTGTGGTGTGTGGAGTGGTGTGGTTGTGGTGGTGTGGGTGTGTGGTGTGGTGGTGGTGTGTGGAGTGGTGTGGTGTGTGGAGTGGTGTGGTATTGTGGTGTGTATGGTGTGTGATGGTGTGGTGGTGTGGTATGGTGTGGAGTGGTTGGTTGGTGTGGTGTGGGTGGTGTGGTGTGGTGTGGTGGTGGTGTGGTTGTGTGGTGTGGTATGGGTGGTTGGTATTGGTGTGTTGTGTGTGGTTTGTGGTGTGGTGTGTCATACACCTGTCATGCAATGCAGTGCATAGTACAGTTTACAAAACTACTTCATGTGATTTTTTTCTGCACAAAATTCTTTTCCCCATTTCGTTCTTTAAAAAAATTTTCTTCTCTACATATCATAAAGTATATTATTTTTTACTCTGCATGTGTGTTTTTCCCCAACCAGAATTTCGATAGAGGTAGTCACTCAACTTTGGCTGTTGCCACAGCTTCTGCTAAATCCTGCCTGTTGCTCAGGCAGATGACAGTTTATCGTTTCATCCAAAAAAACCAAAAAAACCCTGACTACTATCCAGACTTCCACTGATGCTCCTCCAGCTTGGGATCGAACTTACGACCTCTTGCTTTCCAGATCGACTCTTAACCACCTGAACATTATACTACACCACCCTCGAGTCAGATAGGCAGTGATACTGATAATGCAATGCACATCTTAGATAGAGTTCTACATCTTCCTTTTTTTTTTTTTTTTTTTTTAAAAAAAACAAAAAAACTGGACGCTGTGTTGTCCATCCACAGCATCTCTCCATGGGTTCCTGTGCTGTGTGCCTCTCTCTCTCTTGCACACACGTTAAATCTGTTCAGCTTTTTGTAAGAGCAGGCCATTGTGTGGCCACGCTCATGTCTTTCTTGATGCCGTTTAACCATCTGGTTGCCTGTTTGCCAGGGGTTCTGCTGCTGTGCCAATTTGTATATAATTCATATACTTAAAATGTTCTGTTTTCATCCTGAATGAAACGTACCAACTTCCAGCCACCTGTCAGAAAAATGTGGAGGGTCAGCACTCTCATGAGTCACCAGCCACTGGCCTCTCCTGCCTCTCTTCTTCCCTGGCTTTCTTCACCACATCCATGTATAAATGTCTGAAAACATTGATCAGCAGACTGCAAACTGAAAAAGTCTGAAGTTGGCATCTATCAGAAAAGTTGAGTGGCTGAAAAGACAGGCCATGGATCAGAGATGTGAGGTGATTGGCTGAAAGACAGGCCATGGATCAGAGATGTGAGTTGATTGGCTGAAAAGACAGGCCATGGATCAGAGATGTGAGGTGATTGGCTGAAAACTTAGACAGGTCATGGATATGAGATGTGAGGTGACTGGCTGAAAGACAGGCCATGGATATGAGATACGAGTTAATTGGCCGAAAAGATAGGTCACGAATAAGAAATTTAAATGACAGGCCAAAAGATAGGCCTCATGTGCAACCCATGCAGAACATCTTGCATACACTTAGTTAAAACCCATTCCGCCATTTGGAAGAGTAGGTCACTGACAAACTTTTTACGAATGCAAGCATGCTGATGTAGTGTTAAGACATCATCCTGAAGTCAGAATGATGTTACCTCAGTGGAAGGCAAAAACGGATGCACAGGAAAAAATCTCACTATTGGTGAACCTCAGAGCTCTGGTCAAGGAACAGAATCAAAACAAAAATAACAACAAATATCAAGAAAAAAAGAAATAAAAACAAAGAAACTTTCAAAAACCCAATTTATAACACAAAATTCCATACTTTGCAAATGAGACAAATAAAATATGCAATCAACAACAAAACAATCACACAAAACTCCATACTGCCAAGGAAAAAAAAAAAACAACATTAGATTTCTCCACTACATCTATAACATAACACAGCCAAGGCAGACACACTCTCTACCTCAATGGATGGCTATCTACAGACATAAGGAAATAGGGTCAGACAGCACTGGCCCTTACTTCCCTCCTCTTGCACTGCAGTCTGAAAACTGAAATGGAAAAGTAAAAAGAAGGAGCAGAGGAAGCTAATAGGGTGTGTGTGTGTGTGTGGGGGGGGGGGGGGGGTGGCAGAAGGATGGAGTAGGGAGAGTGGGGAAGCTATTAGGGAAGAGGAATGGGGAACAGGTGAAGGGTGGGATCAGGATAAAGCAGGCACAATGAGAAAATGCTCCTGGGCTCTGAGATGGCTGAACTTCAAAACCACTTGCAATCTCTTCCATGCCATCAAGAATGCAAGAGCTGAGACCGTATAGCAGGGGTTGCAAATTTCTTCCTTACTGTCATTTCTTTTCCTGTCCGTCTTTTCATGCTTTTTTTTTTTTTTTCCTGCCTGTCTTTCTTTCTCTTGTTTTCTTTCTTTCTTTCTAATTTACTTTTCCTTCCTTCCTTCATCCTTCCTTCTCTCCTCCCTTCCCTTCCTTCTCCTCCTCCCTTCCTTCCTTCCTTCACTCCCTCCCCCTCCCTTTTCATTCTTCCTTCTTTCCCTCTCCTCCCTTTTCCTTCCTTTCCTTTTCTTCTCTTTCCTTCCCCCCCACCCCACCCCCCCTGTCGTTTTTTTTTCCCATGTATACACAGGATCTCCCTTTACTGCCTCATGACTAACATAAAAGACCAGCTCCGCCCAGACCACCAAACAAGTTCTGATTGATTCCGGAAAAGTCCAGCTTCAAATAGGATTCTTCTTCTTCTTCTTCTTTGCCAGTCAAATGCTCAGACAGCAGCAAATATTGTTGTCTGTCACAGGAGCGAAAATGCGCTGTGCTGCCGTTCAGCGCCTGACAAGTCAGGCCCAGCACATCTGACTTCGGCATGGAAGAGAACCGTTACCTTTTTTAAGTCTTTCTGGGGGGAAAAAAAAAAGGCAGAGGGATATCAGACCAAGAAGGCAGAAAATAGACAAGAAGGAGGTATCGGGAAGAAAAAGGGACAAGGCAGAAAAAGTGAGGGATAGGAAAGAGGAAATTCCTAGCTATGGAGCACAGAACGGCAGAGAATCTCGCCTCTATTTTTTTTATCTTTTGGTTCCTTGGCTAATGATGAGATTTTTACGTATCCATGCAACTATTTCCCCCCCCCCCACCATTTACTAGGTTTAGGCAGCCACATTCCAACTTTGGGTATAATGTGTAAACACGACAACTGTGTTCGTGCTTTTTTTTTTTTTAATCATTAGTCATCCGTTCCAACCGGCATAAAAAGGCCTACTCTTCCAAAAGACAGACAGGTTTTTAACACACGAGCAAAACACTCTGCATCAGTGCATGCATTTGCATGCAGGGCCTCTTGTTACAATCTCTTTCAAAGAATTTGGGCATTCAGTTTGGACTTGCTCTTCAAACAGGGAAGAAAGGGCATGGCTGGCATCGAAACCAGAACCTCACCTCACCGGTTGACTTTTCGGCAGGTGAACATCTTTTAATCAACCATCCTGACATCTTCCTTCTTGGGCCTCTAAACGACGCTGAATGAAACTTCTACATTTCACCGTCATGGCGAACTGTACGTTGGAAGGAGTCTGAACCACCACCCAAGAAAATGAAGCCTCACAGCATTCACTGGTGTGTCCCGTTTTGGTCACACACACACACACAACACACACACACACACACACACACACACACACACACACACACACAGAGTGACACACAGCATTGACCTCTTCCTCCTTTTGCAAAGGGAGGTAATTAGGACAATCCCAACACACTTGCTCAGTGGAAGAATTACCACCACATTACCAATTCATATGACCTCCCCCTGGTCCCCTTTCCTATACAATTGTATTCATGATGAATAAATAAGAAAGTGGAGAAAAGAGAGAGGAAGGAAAGAAAGCGAGGATGGCAATGCAGATAGTTTATTCATATATTATAAGCCATACATTCGAAAGAGAGAGAGAGAGAGATTATTTATCATCATTTTATTTTGAGGATAATGGTGAAATTATTTTATAATCCTTATTTCCAAAGGTTACAGATCAGCATTTCTACTTTTTTTTTTTAATCAAGATCTTATCTTGAACAGGGGCTATAATCATTTTTTTTAAAACAAAAAAGCTTTTAAATCTTCAGAAAGAGAAAAGGAAAGCCCAAAACAGGAATAGCTCCAAAAGTTGGCATTATATATAAAAATTTACCTTCAAAATTACAATTTGAAACTATTTTTTTAAAATAATGCTCAATAAAATATTTAAATCTTTGATTGATACAATACAACATGATTCAACAACAACAACAACAACAACAAAAACCATAATCCTTAACTGATATAATACTTCTAAAAAATTAAAACACATTATCATCTTGATTAGATTTAAGTCAAATAGATCACAAAAGTGTAGCAGACAGAAGGAGTAGTAAGGAAGAAGAGATCTAGAGAAGGCCAGGGTGAGAGTGAGACGGAGAGCGCAACAAAACAGACAGACAAACAGACAGACAGACAGGACAGACAACACACACACACACACACACACTGACACACACACACACAGGCAGGCAGGCAGGCAGGCAGCAAAAACACCAGACAGACCTGTCTAACACAAGTACTGCTGCCAGTGGCTGACTCTGTCTAGCTGCCTAGTGCATCCCACTGTATTAGAGCAAAGTATCTTTATTGATCTCATGTATAATGCACAGCTAGCTACCTCAGCTTCCATGCTCACAATCACGGGGAAAAAAAAAAGAAGAAAAGAAAAAGAAAAAAGAAAAACAAGGCCTGATATCGAGTGACAAACAACCACAGCATCTCTCTATAGGCCTCAGCCAGTTTGATCTGAATGTGTTCATGATTTGAAAGATGTACACTTCTGATTGAGTGAAATATTACTAATAGCTTTACAGCAGTAGGGTTGTGTGTGTGTGTGTGTGTGTGTGTGTGTGTTGTGTGTGTGTGTGTGGTGTTGTGGTGTGTGTGTGGCGGTGCGTGTGCGCATGGTGCATGTGTGTGTGCATGCACGCAGTGCATTCTTATGTGCATGTTTGTGTGTACTTGAAATATTATGATCTATGTCTGGTGGTGTGGTGTGGTATGTGTGGTGTGGTGCGGTGCTGTGGTGTGGTGTGGTGCTGTGGTGTGGTGTGGGTGGTGTGCAATGCTGTGCAGTGCATTGTATTGCATTTGTATTGTAATACACCACATTGTATTATGTTGACTGTCTTTCGTATACACTGCATCGTGCATTGACTTTCCTTGCATCTCACGGCACTCCTTGTTTATAAAATAACCTGGTTTTATTTCTCTTCTATCGACATCATACAGTGCTCAACAACTGCTAACTTCTCTGCATGAAACTTGAAAATAAATCTATGTCAAGAAGACACTGCACAAATCATTAAAACATAATGATTATTTGGACACACATAATCCATACTTAATTAAAACAGAATCAAATATATTTTTCACAAACCAGCTCATTATCTTTAAAAAAAAATTTTAAAAACTATTCATTTCCACCTATTTTACTTTTTTTTTTAAAACATTAATTAAAATAGAATAAAATATATTTTTTCACAAACCAGCTCATTATCTTTAAAAAAAAAAAAATAAAAAAAATAAAACAACTACTAATTTCCACCTATTATATTTTCTCCACCTTTACCCTCCCCACCCCCCACCCCCCCCCAAAAAAAAAACAACCCAACCCCAACTGAATCACCCACCCCTTCCACCCCACACCACCCATTCCCTCCCCTCCTTCAGTTCCACCCCACTCTTCTCCACCCCACCATCCCCTCCCCTCCCCTCACCAAGGGCAAAACATTCCCTTGTTAGCAGCTGAAAGCTCAGGCCATCACCTAGGGGCCACAGAATAGCAGTAGCTGGGCTTGTTTCCACAGCAACCCAGACAGAATCTTCACACAAGCCAACAAAAAGGCCAGGTGAGAGAGGCTGGGAGAGAAAACAGCCTGATTGGAGGAGTGGGGGGTGGGGAGGGGACCAGTTATCTCCAGGATCCGCCCCTGCCTGAACCAATTGTTCACCTGCACTACCTACAGTACAGGCTACCGACCACTGAGAGATATCACTGAGGGGGAGAGAGAGGGGGGAGAGAGAGGAGGGAGAGAGAGGGGGGGGGAGAGAGGGGGGGGGAGAGGGAGGGGGAGAGAGAGGGAGAGAGAGAGAGAGAGAGAGAGAGAGAGAGAGAGAGAGAGAGAGAGAGAGAGAGGAGAGAGAGAGAGAGAGAGAGAGAGACAGAAGACAGACAGACAGACAGACAGACAGACAGACAGAGACAGACAGACAGACAGACAGAAACAGAGAGACAGACAGACAGACAGACAGACAGACAGACAGACAGACAGACAGAGACAGACAGACACAGAGAGAGAGAGAGACTGAGAGAGAGACTGAGAGAGAGAAAGACGAGAGAAGAAGAGAAGACTGAGAGAGAGACTGAGAGAGAGACTGAGAGAGAGACGAGAGAGAGAGAGAGAGAGAGAGAGAGAGAGAGAGAGAGAGAGAGAGGAGAGAGAGAGAGAGAGAGAGAGAGGAGAGAGAGAGAGAGAGAGGAGCTCTGGCCCCCGAAGCTGCATGCGGAAGCCTGTAACTAGACATGATGAAGGAAAGCCTGGACAAAGAGAGTTCTAACAGTAACAGGATAGAATGAATTCAGCACGCCCGCGAAGACTTGAGGAAAGCTCTAGAGGAATGATGAAATCAATGCAGGAAACAGGATAAAATCAATTCAGGAAATGCAATGCACACAAGCAAAGTGACAGAGGAAAAACACATTATACGGTCTGTAGTGTAGTGTAGTGCAGGGAAGCCTGTATTTCCAAGAAAAGAGGAGAATGATCAGATAAATGCATGAAACGGACAGAATACATTTGGGAAAGGCCGTTTTAATTAAGAGCAAAACGATGCAGGGGAAAACATTCTGTGGAGATGGATAGATCTACAAAGACGCTACAGACTGAGAGACAGACAGACAGACAGACAGACAAGAAGTCTTGAGCACGGGGAAAGTGTGATGTGATTTAATTACAAGATTAAAGCCAACCCCACTGGCCTAAGCTGGAGAGAGAGAGAGAGAGAGAGAGAGGAGAGAGAGAGAGAGAGAGAGAGAGAGAGAGAGAGAGAGAGAGAGAGAGAGAGAGAGACAGACAGAGAGAGAAGAGAAGAGGACAGAGACAGAGACAGAGAGAGACAGAGAGAGACAGAGAGAGGGAGGGAAAGAGAGAGAGGGGGGAGAAGAGAGAGGGGGAGAGAGAGAGAGAGAGAGAGGGGGGGGAGAGAGAGAGAGGGGGGAGAGAGAGGGAGAGAAAAAGAGCAAACACATATAGCCTACCCAATGCACAAGCAAAGAAGGATGGAAAGAAGAGATATATATATATATGAAGTCTATGGAACTACAAGAAGCCACATCAGAAATTTTACGACAGATTAAATAAATCATCTTTATTAACAGAAACAAAACACAAAAACCAAAAGACTAATACATGTATAGTATAGAAAAAAAAATATTTAAAAAATAAATAAAATAACAATATAATTAATAATAATGATAAAATAAAAAGACTAATGTGCGGAAGAAGATTTTTAACATAATAATACAACAAACATAATAGAGAAATAACAATGAACATCTGTATGAGTTTATATAATTTTCTAAGAGTGTCACATTAAAACTGTCTGCCTAGAGCTTTTTTGCACTGTAGTGGTAGCACAGTAGTTAAGTTTGCACATTGAGAGGTTGTGAGTTTGACTTGATGCCCCGAAAAAGGCAAAAATATGTTTTCAGAATCTGGTGAACTCCTGACCCGAGCTGAGTTTTAAAATGTTAACCGTCTGAGTTGAAAATCTGTGCAGTGCTAACTAGGCTTACCTAGCTGCCACACTGCAAGCGTTATATTTGACTCCCTGGCTTGGTTGGCAGTGCTAACACAAACACATTGTATTAAAATTTCATGAAAAGCAAGCTTCAAACAGAACCATGTGAAGGGTCACAAAGTTTCAAACAAGCTGAGCGAGCCTTGGTAACTAGTACTAGTAGTAATCAAATGTTATGAATATTAGCAACCCTCATCCTCACCAATCCCTCTGAAATACCACCCACTCGCCCTCCCCTCATGTAGTCTTCTGTTACGCCCCTGTCCTGCTGATCCCACGCCACTCCTTTTCAATCTCTCCACTTCAGCTGTGCCCAGGTTTATCGTGTCACATTCTCCGGATCAGAAGTCCGCAGGGAGCTTATCAAAGTTAGACCTGCCACGGAGCCACCTGTGCCTGACCCAAGTGGCCTTTGTGACCTGATGAGTGATGTCACGGTGACCTCAGTTTTTGTTTCTTGATTCTCCACTTTCCTGCCTGGCGTCGGGTTTGTGTCAAAGTCTTCTGAAGTCTGCTGACTCGTGGAAAACTGAGATGCAGGTGAAGGTCATTCTTCCACATGGTTCGACTCAAGTCTGGCCCTTCAACGTAGCTGCTGCTCTCACACCAGAAGGCTTAGTATCAGAATTTGTCTGACAGTAAAAATGACCACCAGCTTACTTTTCACAGTGTGGTTAGCCTGGTCGCCAAGCCAAGCTGCACTGTATATATGGGACATTTACAATGGAAGTGTGTGTGTAAAAGGTCTTCAAATGTCAAGCTTAACTTCTGCTGCATAAAAATTATTTTCAAGACTGAATTGTTTTGAGGAAAATATTAGCACTGTTTTAAGGGGGGTTTTGTTCCTCAGCTGCGCTAGAGCTCTGAGGTTCACCAAAGGAGAGACTTTTGCAAATATATGTATATAAAATATATATATATCACATTATTTTTATATATAATACGACTTTTACCAACCATGAACTTTTCAAAGGAAGCTGCATTCCGACTTCAAGGATGATGTCATTAGAAACATGTTCTAGTGTCCAGGTGGTTTTTAATTAATATGGTTTTTGTCATCTGTTCTTACCAGCACGAATGGCCTACTCTTCTAAAAGGCAGAGCAGGTTTTCAGATGTGCGCAAGATGTTCCGCATGCATTCACACACACACACACACACAGAGCCTTGATTAATAGTCTCATCTGAAGTACTTTCAGAAGCGGAATCAGTACTGATATTAACTCTTGTTGAAAAATATCTCAGTGGTGGTTTGAACCTGGGCTCAACCCCAAGCCGTCAGATCACAAGCACAGCGCTCTAACCACTAGGCTGTCCTGTCCCCCCCCCCCCCCCCCCTTTTTATCTTTCAATTTTGTTTGGAATTCATGATCTGAGCCAACCAAACAGATCATTATTTTAAAAGACACACACACACACACAAAAAGGCCTAGTTAATATGTCACTATGTCACGGTATGTGGTGTCCATATACAGTTTTGGATCAAAACGAACCTGCACATGTCACTGAACACCCCTGAAAAAAAACAAGAAGCAAAACAGGACCTGTTCCTACAAGTGGCTTCACAGCAGTTTTAACACTGATAAAGTTCCTGGTGTGCACTGCTTGGTGTAGGCTTTTTTTTTTTTTTTTTTTTTAACAAAACATGAGCTGGTTTGGTTACTAATGTGAGGGGATTATAGTGGGTGGAGAACTCCAAAGAAGTGCAGCTCTTCTAACAGCACTTATATGTCCTGACTAACTAGGCAAGAGTGCATGCATGCATGCACGCATGCACACACACACACACACACACACACACACACCACACACACACACACACACACAGAGTCACACTCACACACACACACACACACACACACACACACACACACACACACACACACACACCTTGTAAAAAATAAAAAATATTTTTAAAAAAAACTAGCTGGGCAAGATTTGGGAGTGCCCCTGCTCTCTTAAATCAAAAAAAAAAAAATTCTATGCCACAAAGGAGGAAGGAAGGGTGTCAACGTCAACCATTCACAAAATACACAATCTGCCACTGTATGCATGTATTATACATACATACATACATGTATTATTAGACTAGGCCCAGGGCCAGAGGAGAGGTGAGGTAAGGTTGGGCAAAACAAATGCAAACAAACCTTTTGCTGAACTATTCAAAATGCACGGCACTTGCTTTACACAGTGCATGACTGGTGCTGTTGGAACTGTAAAAGGAGAGAGATTTTGAAAAGAATTTTTTTATTTAAATAATAAATAACACCCCACACATGAGACATGTGTACATTTATTGCTCAAGACAAACAGTGGTAGATTTTTTTTTTAAATAACTAAAAACCCAATACCAAGCAAGCTTATGGCAGAACAGAATCTCTCTAAACTAAAAGAACCTTCCTACTGATCTATCAAAAGTACCCTATTTACACACACACACAACATGCACATGTGCGTGCACACACACATTTAAACACACACACACACACACACACACACACACACACACACACACACACACACACTCACACACACACAAAAGGGACGGGATAGCCTACTGGTCAGAATAATGCGATCATGATCTGCGGACCCGGTTCAAATCTTGTTCACGAGGATTTTTCCTCTGGAGTTAACATCAGTGCCGACTCCACTCCCTCCAAAAGTCCTTCAGATGAGACTATAAACCGAGGTCCCCTGTGCAAATACACACAGAACATTTGCACACATGCAAAAAAAAAAAAAATTCCACTTTTTCGAAAAGAAAGCCATTTTGTGCCAGTCAGAACGGATGACAAAATTTACAAAACTGCACACACTAGGGGACTAAATGTAAAAAGGCACATAAGCGTTTATTCCATTACCCTCGTGAAAAAATTTTTAAAAATTTCCATACACACACATACACACATCCCACACACAGAGTACTACATAACACACACAAATTACTAACCACCAACCACACAAACACACACACATCACACTTTCACACACCATTCCACACAAACACACACACATACACACACACAACTGCGATACACACACACACACACACACACACACCCACAACACACACACACACCACACACAAACCAAACCACATCATTAGGTGACACATTAGCCATACTTTCTTCTCCTTTTGTACCACTACCACACACGCTCAATTAACAAACTGGTCCTTGCGACAATCACAGCTCTCTCTACATCCCATAACACTAACACAGTAACAGCAGCTAGGACTTTTTAGAGCTCCCTGCGCTCGTCCCATTAAGCAGACATTTGCTTTGCAACGTCATCAGCCAGTCGTTTCCCTGAGGCAGACATAAATGTTCCCGAGGCAAAAAAAAGAAAAGAAAAGAAAAAAGCCTGCCAAATACATGCCAAGCAAATTAACAATCTGCAGTTCTCTCAAGTCTCACTTCCAAGATCATGGGGGTGAAGAGAAGGGGGGGGGGGGAATGTATCTCTGGGGTAAATGGCTAATGGTCTTCTTTTTCTTCTCCATCTTCATCTTCTTCAGCTTCCCTTAGTTACTGGGTGGGGTTCTAGTTAGTGTCTGGTCTTCTCCTGCTGCTTGTGAGTGTGAATCTGCAGGAAGTCTGCCCGCTGGCCTCAGCAGACACTATTCTGACCAGCTTTTTTTTTTTTAAAATTTTTTAATCAAATTCCATGCTGGGTATATACATTATATTTGTGTAAACTTCTTGACTCATCAAACGCTCGTGAACATGAAATAGTTCAATATCCATGGAGGCTTCAATGTGCACTACAGAACTTTTTTTTTGTTTTTAAATAACTAATGTATTTGATGCTCTGCATACACGTGTATTATCTAACAAGAAGAGTTAAGGCATCGGCAGGTCTGCACTTGGAAGTTGACCAGGGAGGTCATAAAAATCCCCACCCTTTAGTTAATTCACCAGATGCTCTGCCAAGATTCAAACCTAGGTAGGTGGACAAACAGGATCAAGGTCAAAAGGTCTTAACCACTCAGCTATAGATAGTATCCACAATTCTCACTTCCAAAATCACAGAGGTGAGCTATAACTCGGGCGGGGCTAATGCTCCATATCACGGAGGGATCGGAGCAAGCAATCCTGGCAGTCACTGAGGGGAAGGAAGGGATAACCAGCACATTTGGTAAGCCCTCAGTTCCAGAATGGCCGGCTCTGTCTGCTTTTTTCCTTCGTCTGGGTTATATAGATCTAATTACTGAGCACTGCTTCCTATGTCTTATGGCTGACGCTTCTGGCAACTGAACGAGAATTGGTGTGTGTGTGTGTGTGTGTGTGTGTGTAGTGTTGTTGTGTGTGTGTGTGTGTGTGTGTGGGGGGGTTGCTATGTGGGGGAGGTGGGGGGGGGGTGGGGTTATCACTTAATGTGAGTGTGTGTGGTGTGTGTGTGTGTGTGTGTGTGTGTGTGTGTGTGTGTGTGCATGTGTGTGTACGTGTGCGTTTGTGCGGGTGAGTGAGCATGCATTGTGTGAGATGTTGTGTGTGTTGTGTGTGTGTGTGTGTTGTGTGTGTGTGTGTGTGTGTGTGGTGTGTGTGTATGCGTGGTGTGTGTGTGTGTGTGTGTGTGTGTGTGTGTGTGTGTGTGTTTTGTGTTGCGTGTGTGTGTGTGTATGCGTGTGTGTGTGGTGTGTGTGTGTGTTGTGTGTGTGTGTGGTGTGTGTGTGTGTGTGTGTGTGTGGTGTGTGTCACTGTCTGTGCCTCAATGTATGTTATACATTATACATGTATGCATACTGCGGGTCTGAGGTTGGTCCGTCCTGTCTGTCTGTCTGTCTGTGTCTCTTTCATTCAAATTCTGTTGGTGCACAAGCTGAAATGACAGGAGCCTGAGGAGGATTTCCCGACTGAAATATTTGTGACAGAATTTAGGTCCACATTTAATTATGAATTTTCATTTACCAGACACTGATTATATACCTCTTAACGACTAGGCTATAGCATCCATCAGATGGATTGTTCAAACCTATTCAGTCAGACATGTTACCAGACACAGCGGTTGCTTTTTCATCTTTCTTGAAAGGGGGGGGGGGGGGGGGGTTCCATTCCTTGGTCATAGTTCTGAAGTTCACCTATGGTAAGATTTTTGCAATAATGCGACTGGTTCCTCCACCATTTAGGTAGCCACATTCAGACTTCAGGGATACACTGAAAGTTGTAAAAGGTAAAGGATGCTGAAAGTACCAAAATTTCAGTCATATGCAAACATGTATACATCAGTTGCCTGTTCATTTTGCTTAGACTCTTTCATTAGGTAAGCCTATCTATAGATCAATCATTACAATATCATTTGGGGGGTGGGAGGTGGGGGTTAATTCTCAACCACACAATCTTTCCTGCCATAAAACAAATAAATATTCAAATAGTTCAGTTTTACTAGCGATTCAAGATGGAGATCTTTAAATCAAAACTAAAAACTTCTGGTACAGGCTGGAGTGATGATAATGGAACTTGTCATCTGTGTGTGTTGTGTGTGTGTGTGTGTGTGTGTGTGTGTGTGTGTGTGTGTGTGTGTGTGTGTGTGTGTGTGTGTATGTGTGTGTGTGTGTGTGTCTGTGTGTGTGTGTGTGTTGTGTGTGTCTGTGTGTTACTGTGTATGTTTCAATGTGTGTCACGTGTGTTTATATGTGAATGTATGTGCGTGCATGCTCAGGAACGCATAATATGCATAAATTTGCATGCATATTTATTCTTTCTTTTATTTTTGGGATAATGGAATAAGCACTTATAATGCTTTTTTTACATCCAGTCCCCTTATATATGCAGCTTTGTCAATTTTGACATCCGTTCCCATAGGCACACAATGGCCTACTCTTTTAAAAAGCTGAACGGGTTTTAACATGTGTGCAAGATGTTCTGCGATGTGTGTGTGTGTGTGTGTGTGTGCGTGTGTGCATGAAAAAGAGAAAGAGAGAGGGGTTGGAAGGTAGATAAGAGGGAAAAAGTGTGACACATATTATATCTGTGTCACTTGATGGGGGGAATCACAGTAATTTAGTCCAATTGGCAATACTGCTATCCAGTCAACTCTGGTTCGGGACCAGCTGTTAATAAAAAGAAATCTTTTTCTTGAGTTAGTATGACTATTGTTAGTATGATTATGATCATGAATCTTGAGGATCTTTCACTTACACTTATCTGAAACAGCAACAGCCAACGCTCTCTTCCTTTTTTCCATTTAATTGTAACTCAAATCAAAGGCACAGGGTGATGCCACTACCAAAATCCCACCTTGCCCCATATTTGTACTAGTATAAATAATGTTAATAGTGACCTACTTGGTAATTAATGCAACCACCAAAGTAATGAAGTATAAAATAAATCGTAAAATGATAGATCAAATGAAAATAACTTCTGCAACAATTTTAAAAGTCAATTTCCTGGGTGCAAGTTGGTTCTGAAAATCCACCCCCCTCCCCTAAACTGGTGCAATGAATGCCCTTTTGCCCCTGAAGGTGTAGCACGTGTGTGTGGACTGCTTTCAAGACTCAGCATTCTCACCATTCCTCCGCCAGCAGACTGGCAGCCGCCTTCATGCCTGTTGCCAAGGTAATTTGCAAAACACGCTAGCATGAAACCAGTCCTCACGTACAGAAGTCCTAAGAATAGCTCTTGAATAATACAACCATCCACACACCGACAGACTTACAATGATTCACAACATTGGATGGTGCAGCCTGTATAGAGAGATCTAGTCCAAGGGTTGCAAATAAAAAGTGGAGGAAAAAAAATCAAACCTACCCCAAGTTTGTTCAGCTGCTCGTTGAGAGACTTGATCCACTCGTCCAAATAAACAGGAGAATGGTAGTAGTGAAGATACAGCCAGCCCACAACCGTGTTAAACCAATGGCAAGTTTCTGGTTGCTGACCGCGAGTCGGCACGCTAGCCAACGCACCATCACCTGATAATGCATAATCGCGAAATCTCTCCACGGGCGGTTGTTTAGTGGCAGGCCCGATCGCATTTTTGATCGAATTGACACTCAGGACAACGATCGCAGCCCCAACACACCATGCAACCAACAATAAATCCAACACATAGCTATCAAAGTCCAGGTCCGTGTACCAAGTGCTTGCAGCCGCCGCCATCTTGGAATAAGTCTGCGAAAGTCTGTACCAAATAAGTTTCAGGGTTATATCTGCCATGCTTCAGCCAATCGGAGCCCTCCAAGAGAAACAGGATCGCAGAAGAGGGGCCCTTCTTCTCCATAAACTGCCTTCTTTCTTCCTTTCGCTGTCTTTCGCCGAGCCGCGCACACGCGGGGTTTGCAGCAAGATGCCAAAACTGCTATCTTTACCCTGGTTGTTTCCCTTCACCTGAACCCTGCAGGCAAGAACTGCGTTCAGAGGTAGCATAACTCTGCCCCCTGAAAGCAAGGAAATCACGTATTTCTGCGACTAATGACCGACTGATTGTTATGATAATTTCATAATATCATGCATTAGATTTACATAAGCAAATGTACCACCTACTTTACGATGAATGGTATTTGCATAATTTTGCCAAGCTAATGTTGCTTCATTTTAAGCGTGCGCAATGCAACTGAACGCGGACAGCATCGGGTAAACACAGTAGGCCTAGTGACGTGTATTTCTGGAAAAGAGGGAGGGGATTCCATACTAGCCTATAGCTGTGCAGTAGCCTAGCTTGTTATGTTAAGTCATCGAGTTATCGTAGACGACCCGCATGACCTCAGAGTCACGGGTCACTGACTTTGACCTGACCAAAGGGAAATGGAGGGGTTCGCCACTTGACCGCTTCAGTTCGTTCCTTTTCATTGATTGTGCTGGGTAGTTGTAGCATAGGCCTAGCCTTTTTTTTTTTTTTTTTTTTCTGGTTGGCGGTATTGCTAGGCCTGTGACTATGCGGCATTAACGTCATGCATGCACGACCTGTGTTCGTGCATGTGCACGCAGATGCGCACACCCAGGGCGTGCGTATGAATGCGTATAGATATGTATGATTTATGCATGTATGTATGCATACATGTATATTATGCTTACAGACTACCAGAGATATGGTGTGCAGCAGCAGCGCAAGCCGTGTGTACGTGCACATTCCAATTCCAATACTTTATTTTCTCAAAGACAGAGAAATTCACGCAGTTACGAGCCACACATAAACACAGCAAACGTAAAAATGATATCGGGGGGAAAAAATACAACATAGTATTCAAACATCAGCTCGCATCTATTACAAATAAAATAAAAAACACCACAAAATCAGCAATACCTCAGTCAGTCATAAACTTAGACAAATAAATCTTCAGACACTCCTGTGCTCACCAGTATGGGATGCATCCACACACACACAGGTCTCATACCGTGAGGCCTGTGCACACACACACACACACACACACACACACACACACACACATTGGAAACACAGCACACGTGGGCATCACTTTTCATGACATAAAACAGTTTGCAATTAAACCATATTGTTACAAACATATCGTATAATAAGACAAATTAATATCAATTAAATTAATACTCTTCTATTCAGATATTAAACACAGTCTAAGATAGTAGCATGCCCGCACATTTTTATGAAATAAAAGCAATCGCTATTTATTCAATTTCAATTTCTTCAAATAAAAGAATATGATTTGATTTGATTGTTCTGGTTTGATCTCTCTCTCCTATCTCTCCTCTCTCTCTCTCTCTCTTCTCCTCTCTCTCTCTCTCTCTCTCTCTCTCTCTCTCTCTCTCTCTCTCTCTCTCTAATAAATAAATAAATAAATAAATAAAAAATAAATAAATAAATAAATAAATAAATAAATATCAGTGTATCCAGTTAGGATGACTGGTTTTGTTAAATATATCGGGTTTTCTTCTTTTAAAATATTGGTTGAACCGCTGTTGGTGGTGATGCTGGTATGTAGGGGTAGGGATGGAGTTTCTTAGCTTTGTTCCCTGATCAGGCAGGGCGATGAAAAAAAAGGATGTGGTGCTTACTCTGTAACCCTTGAAAAATAAAGATTATTCATTCATTCATTCTCTCTCTCTCTCTCTCTCTCTCTCTCTCTCTCTCTCTCTCTCTCTCTCTCTCTCATCTTCTCTCTCTCTCTCTCTCTTTCTCTTCCTCCCTCCCTCCTCTCTCTCTCTCTCTGGTTGTTGAGTTGGGGGGGGTTGGGGGGTTCTATTTATATATATATATATATATATATATATATATATATATATATATATATATATATATATATATATATATATATATATAATATATATATTCAACTTTTTGTTGCTCTTTTTTTTTTTACATTTTCAAATTTTATAAATTTTATTTTAATGGGGAAAATAACATAAAAAAACTTCCCAGTTATTTTACAAAAACAACCCATAAAATCCAAGTATCTGAGATTTTACCAAAGCAAAGGAGAGAGAGAGGAGAGAGAGAGAGAGAGGGGGGGGGGGATCAAATCATTATCATATCAAATTCTTTTATTTCAAAGAATAATCATGAATAAGCACCCATGTGCTTTTTTACATCCAGTCCCTGCACCTAGGGATACATCATGAATGATAATGAAATGAACTAATACAGACACATCATAATAATAGAATATGCCAATACCCACATATCCACACAGAAAAGGCAAAACAAACGATAAAAAAAAAAAAAACCACCCCCTTAAAACAAAAACCCAACAAAAACCCCAACAACAAAGAAACCCAATTAAAGCAAAGAAACAAAACAAAAATAAAACAAAGACATTAAATAAAAAAACCACATACAAAATATAAGAGGGTATGCAAAAACAAAAAACATCCCTACACATTGGCCAGGGCACACACACACACAAAACACACAGGATTCAAGATTCAATATTTTGATTCCCCTTTGACCCCTCTTGGGGCATGGAGAATTTCAGTAAACAAATTCAACTGTAACACATATAATTTGCATTAATAGAATACTTTAGAATTTCGCAAAGCCTTTCGGATTTGTTTTTGCAAGATATAATGCTAATTATAAATTCCCAAATATTATTATTATTATTATTATTATTATTATTATTATTATTATTATTTATTATTATTATTATTATTATTATGTTGTTATGTTGTTGTTTTGTTGTTGTTAGTTGTTATTATTATTATTATTATCATTATTATTAGATAAAAATATGGTCAACCCTTTCATTAATGTCATGCAACCTTACTGTTAACTATGAATTTGCTAAGTTTTAATAACATATTTTTATCAGAAGAGAACAAATTACAAAATGTGAACATGGATCTTAGATACAAAAATTCATGAGGTACAACATTCTTCAAAGCTCAGAAAACTTTGGGCATTCCATTATGAAGTGAAACTCATCTCCAATCTTTTCATGTTACATTGTTTACAAAGACCATTTTCTTGGCATGGAATGATGGTTGATACACCTTAATCTAAATAATGAAATCACATTGTTATATGGCACCTCACCCATATACATTTCCCTCTTAAAACATTTTTTGTAATTACCATAAAATATACATTTATTAGTTCTTTACAGCTCTTCTGACCATGACTTTACAAAAATTATCCTTTAAAGCCTTGATGAGGTTAGGACATAAACTATCTTTGTTTACAAAAGTCTTTCTTTCCCAGCACACAGTCAAACCCTGTTTCTATTAAAATTTTATAATTTTTTTATGCATTCTGAGCAATACACTCTCTTTGTATATAAATCATAGAACACAAAATACAATTTTGAAGAAGATTTGTTATAATTGTCAGTAATAAGATTAGACCAAAATCTGATTAACCTTGCACCAATCAAAACAGACAGGGGAGTATTCCAGTTTCACCCCACACACACACAACACACAACACACAACACACCACCACAGAGGGGCCAGCATGCACACACACACACACACCACACACACCACACACACACACACACCACACACACACACACAACACACACACACACACGCACACACACCATGTTTAATTGACTGGCTAGGTAAAATGTACTTTTGATATTAAGTAAAATTAATGGTATGACAGAATATAGATAGATAGATAGATAGATAGATAGATAGATAGATAGATAGATAGATAGATAGTAGTAGTAGTAGTAGTAGTAGTAGTAGTATAGTAGTAGTAGTAGTAGTAGTAGTAGGCACCCATCAGTCTTGGAAGACTATAGAGTTGGCTCTAAGACTAGAGTGCAAAGCCTGGGCAAGTATGTATGGAGGGCAAGCTGTTACCCATGCAGCAGAACCCCCCTCTCCACGGCACTGGAATGATCCATTGGACAGGCAATGACCAATGGTTCCAGTACCATCCCAAAAGCCACCAGAACTTGCCATATACCTACAGCCCCCAGGCCCTCTGGGACTCCAACTCCCCGATTTTTCATCAGGGATGGTGTCTAAACACAAAACCTGTGTGCATGCTGTTTTGTTATAATTTTGTCATCGCTCCTACCAGCACACAATAGCCTACTCTTCTGAAAGGTGGAACGGGTTTTAACTGTGTGGCAAGATGTTCTGTGTGCATTGGCACAGCCTAGGTTTGGAGTCTCATCCCAATGACTTTGACTATATATATATATATATATATATATATATATATATATATATATATATATATATATATATATATATATATATATAAAGATTTTTTTTTTTAATTCAACAAAGGAAAAAAGAAGATTCAAATTCATTTATTGTCTTTTCACAAATTGTGATATTAGACTGGAGGGGGGGGGGGGGGAGAGAGAAGGTGGGTGTGTGAGTGTCAGGGGAAGGGAGTGTAGTTGGCAATGTATGAGATAAAGAATTTCAGGGGTCAATACCTGCTAAGTAATTAAAAAAAAACACACTTATGGTTACTAACATATTGAACTACAATAAACAAAACAGAAAATGCAGTTCTAACAATCTCTAACAAAATCAATAATTCCAATGAAAAATGTAACTAAATATCAGTTACTGACTTTCACTAAATAAAAAAACAAATTACCCCTCCCAGAAAAAAAAGAAGGGAACACCCAAACAACAACTGCCAAAAATCAGCTACAATCAGCAACATCTCCTAGCCCTCACCCCCAAAACCAAACAAAATAAACAAAAATAGGAATACAAATAAGAGTACAGGAAAAAATACTGAACCCCCCCCCCCAAACCCCCCCCCCCCCCCCCCCCCCCCCCCCACTGGGGAAAAAAAAAACAAAAAAAAACCCCAAAAATCCTTACAAACAAGAAAAAATAAATAGGGGATTACAGCATCTTTAAAGTCCAAAGCAATCACAATAACAAACCAACTGGACCATGCATCAGTGATCTGAAAAAAAAAGTCATACATAAGTGACAGACTGTTAAAAATAGCTGATGGAGAAGATACCATCAAAACTGTTTTAAGCTGCTGCATGTTAGTATATGATCTACTGTTATATTATTACCACACATGCAAAAACATTTCCAGCATATTTTGTCTTAAAGCAATTCAATTTCCATCTACAAGTTAAGGAAACAATCTCTCTTGAACAATATACATCATGTTCTTTTATTTTAACAAAAGATTCAAATTTACATAGTTCTTTGTGAGTATCTAGACACCCAGCCTCATTTCCTCACACTGAAATAACTTTTGTTGTGATTTTATTACAATATGAAAACACTCTTGTAATGAAAAAGGGAGTACTAATTGTGACACCTCTGATGAACCCTTTGCTCCTTTTTTTTTTTTTTTTGCTAGATGTCAACTTTTTCATTGTAGTAAAAACCACTATGGGATGAATCCAACAGAAAGTTAGTTTTCAGCTCTTTAAAGATAAAAGATGAAATTAAATGACAACAGAAAGTCAATTCATAGAGAGGACACTGGCACATATTTATTGAATAAGCTGGAGCCCCTTTTAATGGGGGAAAATAACACAAAAATGACTTCCCAGTTATTTTGCAAAAAAACAACCCATAGAATCCAAATGTCTGAGAATTTTACAAAAACCCAGAGAGAGAGAGAGAGAGAGAGAGAGAGAGAGAGAGAGAGAGAGAGAGAGAGAGAGAGTAGAGAGAGAGAGAGAGAGAGAGAGAGAGAGAGAGAACAAATCAATCAATCAAATCAAAAAATCAAATCAAATCAAATTCTTTTATTTCGAAAATAATGAATAAGCATCCCATGTGCTTTTTTTACATCCAGCCCCGTGGGTAGGGATACATCATGAATGATAATGAAATGAACCAATACAGACACATCATACTAATAGAGTATGCCAACACCCACATATCCATACAGTAAAGGCAAACAAACAAACAATATAAAAAACAACAATAACAATTAAAAGGTTTTGTTTTAAGCATAAAAACAAAAAAACAAAACAAAACAAAACAACACAAAAAAAACCAAACCAAAACAAAACAACCACTCCCCCCTAAAAACAACAACAAAAAAACAACTGAACTCAACAACAAAGAAACCAATTAAAGCAAAGAAACAAAACAAAAATAAAACAAAGAATTAACACAAACACAATCACACACACACACATCACACACACACCACACACACACACACACACACACAAAATAAAAGAGGGTATGCAAAAATAAAAAACACCCCTACACATTGGCAAGGACACACACTACACACACAAGATTCAAGATTCAATATTTGATTCCCCTTTGACCCTTCTTGGGGGATAGGGGGTTTCAGTAAACAAATTCAACTGTAACACATATAATTTGCATTAATAGAATACTTCATAACATAGCATTGCACAGAAATAAAAAATATAGTCAACTAGTTTCATTAATTTCAAGCAACTGTACTCTTAACTATGAATTTTCTAAGTTTTAATAAAGCATTTTTTTTTTATCAGAAGAGAACAAATTACCGAATGTGAACATGGATCTTGGATACAAAAATCCATGAGGTATACATTCTTCAAAGCTCAGAAAACTTTGGCATTCCATTATGAAGTGAAACTCATCTCCAATCTTTTCATGTTAACATTGTTTACAAAGACCATTATCTTGGCATGGAATGATAGTTAATACTCCTGAATCTAAATAATAATGTCTATGGGTTGTTTTTGCAATATAAGTAGGAAGTCTTTTTGATGTTTTTTTCCCCCATTGAAAGGGGCTGTGGCCTATTCAATAATATGTGTCAGTGTCTTCTCTATGAACTTGACTTTTTTTCCTTTTTGAATTTTTAAAAATTCTTTTTTTTATATACTTTGTCATACCATTTACTCAATATCAAAAGTGTATTTTTTTAGGTAGCCAGCTAATTAATACATGTACTTAATTAATACATGTTCTGACACAGCTCATTGCTATATAGATCCTATGCAGTTTGCAGTTGTAGCAAATTGCAACAAACTATGGTCCACAACCTCCCCCCCCCCCCCCCCCCCCCCATGTAAAAAACACAACATATCTTTAATCAATGTAAGTTCAATATAATGCACTACTTCAGGATTTTTATATGCTCCTCATACATTTTTGTCAACTCTCTGACTTCAGTTCCAATTGTTGTGACAAAGTGCATCAAGGCACTTTGTCACAACTTTTCAGCACCAAAAACATGCAATGGCAAAAGTTCTTAGTATAAAAATAGAAATAATAATGAAGTTGATTTGTAAAAAAAAAAAACAACACAACAACAACAACAACAAAAAACCCCTAATAACTAAACAACAAAAATCAAAGAACTGTGTCAGAAAAGCTACTGCAATTGGAAGGAGCACATTTTTTATATGGAGTAGCTTTATCATATATATATATATATATATATATATATATATATATATATATATATATAATATATATATATATATATATATATATATATATATATATATATATACCAGAATATTGTTCAACTTATTTTTTCTGTTCTTTTTTTTTTTTTTACTTTTTCAAATTTTGTTATTCTAATTTTAATTAAAAAAAAAAATTACCTGTCTTAGTTGTGAATATATGTCAATAAGTTGAGATACCCCCTAACCCCCCCCCCCCCCCCCTCTCTCTCTCTCTCTCTCTCTCTACTCTCTCTCTCTCTCTCTCTCTCTCTCTCTCTTCCTTTGGTTTTGTAAAATCTCAGATGTTTGGATTCTGTGGGCTGTTTCTGCAAAATAATGGGAAGTGTTTTTGATGTTATTTCCCCCCATTGAAAGGGGCTGCAGCCTATTAATAAATATGTGTCCATGTCCTTTCATGGAACTGACTTTCTTTTTCCTTTGTTGAATTAAAAAAAAAAATCTTTGTTATACATATTCTGTCATACCACTCACTCAATATCAAAAGTATATTTTACCTAGCCAGCTAATTCTTTTTTTAAATTAAAAAAATATTTATTTTTTATTCTTTTATATGAGGATAACAGAATAAGCAATCATGTGCTTTTTTTCATCCCTCCCGTGTGTATGCAGTTTTTTGTAAATATTGTCATCTGTTCCCACCGGCACACGATTAGGAAAAGCAGAACAGGATTTAACCGTGGGCAAGATGTGTGCGCAAGATGTTCTGCCTGCCTTGCACAGGCCTCGGTTTAAAGTCTCATCCAAGGACTTTTGGGGAGAGTGGAGTCGGCACTGATGTTAACTCCAGGAGAAAAATTTCCCCCCATTGAAAGGGGCTGCAGCCTATTTCAATAAATATGTGTCAGTGTCCTTTCTATGAACTGACTTTCTAATTAATACATAGTGCATGCCTGTGTGTGTGTTTTGTGGCGAAACTGGAATATACCCCCTGTCTGTTCTGACTGGTGCAAGGTTAGGGCCTAATCAGACTTTGGTCTAATCTTATTACTGATAATTCTGACAAATCTTTTTAAGAGTGTATTATGTATTGTATGACTTATATATACAAAAAGGGTGTATTGCTCAGAATGGATAAAAATAATTGATAAAAGTTTAATAGAAACAGGGTTTGACTGTGTGTGGGTAACAAAGACTTTTGTAAACAAAGATAGTTTACTCCCAAGGTCATTAAGGCTTTAAAGGATAATTTTGAAGTATTGCATTTGAATTTTGAAGAATTTGATTTGATTTGATTTGATCTCTGTCTGTCTGTCTGTCTGTCGTCTGTCTCTTCTCCACACACACACACACACACACACACACACACACACACACACACACACACACACACACACACACACACAATATATATATATATATATATATATATATATATATATATATATATTTATATAATTATTAGTCTTTTGGACTTGTCCACATTCTTGAACATGATTTGAAAAATGTTATAGCCAGTATCTTATGGGGGTTCCATCTTAATGTCGATTTTTGTCTAAAAAAAAAAAAAGGTTGATGTTGATTTTCTTGGTTATTTTTTTTTCAATGTTTAAAAGTAAGAAAGAAATTGTAAAATTAATCTGATATATATAGGGGGGGGGGGGGGGGGGGGGGGGGGGGCTGCTCTCTTCTCTTCTCTCTCCTCTCTAGGATTTTTTTTCTCTCTTGTTTTTTTTGTGTGTTTTTTTTTCTTGTGTTTTTGTTTCTCCTTTCTACACAATTACACTCAGTGCATCTGTCTTCACATTAATGTTTTGGGTCAGCTGTAGACTATGTGCTATGAATATATATTTATTTTCTTTGAATACTTTACCAATTTTTCCCCTTGGAGGCTATGTGTTTTGTTGAATGTATCCCATCTCTTTCTTTCTTCTTTTTAAAAAAATAAAATATAGGCTGGATTGTTGTTGATGGGGATGGTGGTTTGTGGGGTATGGGGGTGCTATTACCTTTATTTTTTTTTATTTAACTATATTCCCTAATCAGGGCAAGGGCTGGATGAAAAAAAGTATGTAATAGGTAGTCTGTAACCCTTGAAAAATAAAGATTACTCTCTCTCTCTCTCTCTTCTCTCCTCTCTCTCTCTCTTCTCCTTCTCTCTCTCTCTTCTCTCTTCTCTCTTGTGTTGTTAGGGGGGGGGGGGGGGGGGGGGGGGGTTGTTTTTGTTTTTTGTTGTTTTGTTGGGTGTGTGTTGTTGTTGTTGTTTGTTTTTGTTGTTGTTTTTGGGGGGCAGGTTTTTTTCCTTTTGCTTTTGTTTTGTTTTGCATTTATTTGTTTGTTAAAGAACTTTGAATTGATATTATTGTTTTTATACTGTTTGTTTGTTTGCCTTTTCTGTATGGATATGTGGGTATTGGGCCTCTTCTATTATTATTTATTTATTTGTTTTTATTTATTCTTTTATATTGAGGAGAATGGAATAAGCACTCATGTGCTTTTTTACATCCAGTCCCCGTGTGTATGCAGGTTTTGTAAATCTTGTCATCTGTTCCCACCAGCACACAATGGCCTACTCTTAGGGAAAGTGTGACAGGACTTAAGGTGTTGCAAGATGTTCTGCTGTGTTTGCAAATGGGCCCTGGTTTAAAGTCTTATCCAAGGACTTGTGGGGAGAGTGGAGTCAGCACTGATGTTAACTCCAGGGGGAAATCACCTCCAAGGAAGCTAAGGTTGTCAGATTGCAGCACAATGTTGCGACCACTAGGTTATCCTCCCCCCTCCCCCCATGTGTTTGTATTGGTTTATTTTATTATCATAATTATCGTGATGCATCTCTAAAGGTGAGGACTGGGTGTAAAAAAAGCACATGGGTGCATATTCATTATTCAGAAATTAAAAAAAATGATTCTCTCTCTCTCTCTCTCTCTCTCTCTCTCTCTTCTCTCTCTCTCTCTCATCTCTCTCTCTCTCTCTCTCTCTCCCTCTCTCTCTCTCTCTCTCTCCTCTCTCTCTCTCTCTCTCTCTCTCTCTCTCTCTCTCTTCTATTGCTTACAATTTTTAAGGCCACTGACTCTTAGCTGAAATCTATTGAGGCTGTCTCTTGTACCATTTTGTTGGTTATATCTTTCTGTTTGAAAGATGCTTTTGAGGGAACTGTACCACATAATTTTATTATTTTGTCTTTATTCTCTAATTCTAATGCCAATTCTGTTTGTAGCATGAAATAAGTCTATCTTTAAATTCATTAAATATTATTAATTATATTCACATCCCACCCCTCAACTCAGCCACACAATACCAAATCAATTCTCACACAAAGGTTTATGTAACGGTGGGTTTTTTTTTTTACAGCTAAAAAAAAAAAGTAAACTAAAAAAAAAAAAGGTAATAGCAACCCTCTACCCCACAAACCACCATCACCAACAATAATTCAGTCTAGATTCTATATTAAAAAAAAAAGAAAAAGGAGATGGGATATATTCAACAAAACACATAATCTCCAACTGGATGCATTGATGATTAAACAATGTTTTCAAGTGAAGATAAGTCTAACGATAATAGCCTATGTGCCCTTCATGCCGAAATGCCACAGATGATGAAGTTCACTTTTTTTTTTCAACTGTAGGCCTATGGCTATTCTGATAAACACAGAAACTGTGAGGTGCTAAGTGTGTTTAAAGACACTGATGATATGAATTCTGTTGCAAATATGCTAGCTGTCAGCAATGAACAGAAATTTAAAAGTTCAACTAAATTTATTGGAAAAGCATGAATATTAGAAAAAAATAAAACGTATTAATGGATAACATGAGTAATCCTGTCCCTCATCGTCTCTCGGTCTCTTCTACCCTACTATCGATCTCTTCTCTCTGTGTGTGTGTGTGTGTGTGTGTGTGTGTGTGTGTGTGTGTGTGTGTGTGTGTGTGTGTGTGTGTGTGTGTGTGTGTGTGTGTGTGTGTGTGTGTGTGTGAATGAATTAATGAATAACTTTTATTTTCCAAGGGTAAAAGAGTAAGCCGATGTCACATAGTCTACTTTTTTAAATATATATTTTTATATATTTTCATCGGCCCTGGGAGGCAAGGCAAAGCAAGGCAAGGCAAAATTCTTTATTCGAGATAATAGATAAGCACTCGTGTGCTTTTTTTTACATCAGTCCCCGCCCTTTTCAGGGATAACATCAAGATAAAAAGATAGCCTCAACTAAACAACAACAATTATAATGATCCAAATACCAAGAGCAGGAAACCATACCAAGTATCAAACAACAGGTAAGAAATAAGACAGAGATACAAATATAATGTAATGATTATATAGTAAAAAGGCACTCATTCAGAAACGAAAATAAGAAGTAAGAATCAATGATGATTTTGGTTTGAATAAAAAAAAAACAAAAATCAATACTCTCGGGGAGAGAGAGAGGGTTTTCCCACGACGTGGCTGTCCTAGTGGTCACAACATTGTGCTGCAATCTGACAACCTTAGAGAGGCCTGCGTGGCAAATAGAGTGTGCATGGTATGTGTGTAAGTACCGAGTGAGAGGAAAAATTGAAACAGGTTATTTTGTTACACAAATATATAGCTGAACTTGTTATTCCCCCTTGTCTACAGGGCGGTAATGCTGTAGGGACAATAAAACTGCGTCAGTCTCTCTCTCTCTCCCACTCTCTCTCTCTCTCTCTCCTCTCAAATAATTGTATATTCATATTTTATATTATCCATCTTAATAATTATGTATGTTAGATTCCTGAGAGAATAGGGCTTTTCCCGTCTGATATGAGTGAAAGGGGTAAAGTTGGTCTCTAAGGGCAAGGTTGTTTTAAGGAATCTGGTTTTGGTTTTATCTCATTTCATGTGTGATCGATGAGGGTTTCCCCACGACGTGGCTGTCCTGGGCTGACCCTTATGGTTTACCAGGGCGTCGATACAAGCAAGGACAGTGAAGTTGGTTTTATAACCTGTTTTAATCTGTAATAACTTGCACAGTTTTAATATGAGTTTTAAAATGTGACGAGGTGGCAGCTCCGATATGGCTTGTGTGGCCGGCCGTTGGGCCTATAAACATGATTGGATTGGATTGGATGTGTGTTGGATGTAATGGATTTTTGTGAGCCTTTTATCTAATGATCCCTATGTGTGAGCCCAATAACTATGTCCAACAAAATTATGATATGGTTATGTATTTTTTGTGACTTCAATCATAAGGTTCATTATGGTATTAGAGTATATAATATGTCCCAAACTATATGCCCCCCCCCCCCCATATATATATATATATATATATTATATATATATATATATATATATATATATATATATATATATATATATATATATATATATGACATTCGCAAAGATTGATCATGATATGTATAAACTATGAGTATAGAATGTGTAGATGTTCATTCCTATGACCATACAAGAACTTGAGAAGTGTGTTTCACTAGATAGTGATCTCTCTCTCTCTCTCTCTCTCTCTCTGCTCTGTGCTTAAATACCTCTTGAAAAAATACTATGTTTTGGTGTTACATGACAAGGTTGCACATTTTTATAATGTTTGTTTGCTGTTAGTTTATCTTGTTATTTTTTTCTCTTTTCTTTATATATTGTTTCAAAGAAAGAAAAATATGTTAAAATGTTGATATGTTATGTATTTCATTTTTGGTTGGGCTGCTCTCTTCTCAGCTGTCTTCTCTCAATTCTAATCTATTTGATTTACTTACTATAATGTTCAGGTCAGTTCAGGATTGGTGAATATATGCCTGTCTCTTTTGTTTAAATGATTGTCAATGCATTTATTGGGGGTATGCCCTTGTTTAATGTACACTATCCCTTTTTTAAATCATAAGTTGAATTTGTATTGATGGTGATGGTGGTTTAGATTTTCTTTTGCTTTATTTTGTTGGTGGTTTGGATTTTTTTGGGGGGGGACAGGAGGGTCAAATTCTCTGTTACCCTTGAAAAATAAAGATTATCCTCTCTCTCTCTCTCTCTCATCTCTCTCTCTCCTCTCTCTCTCTCTCTCTCTCTCTCTCTCTCTCTCTCTCTCTCTCTCTCTCTCTCTCTCTCCTCTCTCTCTCCACTTTTATATTTTCTTTTTTCTGTTTTCCCCCCTCTTCTTTTTGTTGTTGTTGTATTTATTTTGTTTATTTTTTTCCCTGTTGTAAATTCAATCTGTTTATAAATTTTATTTGTTTGATAAGTTATTCTTTTTAGTCTTTATTTTGCTTCTGTGCTCTTTGAGAAATATTGCTGTATGGTATTTTTTGGTGGATATATAGTAGTTATATATATATTATATTATATTATATTATATTATATATTATATTTATATTATATTATATTATATATATATTTATTCATATATATTATATATATATATATATATATATTATTTATTATATCATATCATATATATTATTTTATTACATATCATAATCATATATATTATATAATTATATATATTATATTTGACCATATAATATTGTATTCTATTCTCTTCTATCTTATCTTTCTTATCCTTAACATATCTCTCTCATCTCTTTCTTCTCATCATTCTCTCTTCTCTTCTATCTCTCTCTCATCTCTTCTCTTCATTTCTCTTGTCTCTCTCTCTTTACATTTTCAATATATAATTTTCTGTTAATTTTTTTTTAATATTACCCTTTCAGTTGTGATATATATGTCATAGGTGAGTACCCCCCCCCCCCCCCCCTTCTCTCTCTTTTGGTTTATGTAATAATCTGAGAATTTGGATTATATGGCTTTTTTGCAAAACAACATGGGAATTATATTATATTATATTATATTATATTATATTATATTATATTATATTATATTATATTATATTATATTATATTATATTATATATATATTATATAATATTATATTTATATTATATTATATTATATTATATTATATTATATTATATTATATTATATTATATTATATTATATTATATTATATTATATTATATTATATATCTCCTGACCAAATATTCTCTCTCTCTCTCTCTCTCTCTCTCTCTCCCTCTCTCTCTCTTCTCTCTCTCTCATCTCTCTCTCTCTCTCTCTTTACTTCATTTCAAATATTATAAATTTTCTGTTAATTTTCTTTTTAATATTAGGGTTTCAGTTGTGAATATATGTCAATATGTGAGATCCCCCCCCCCCCCCCCCCTCTCTCTCTCTCTCTCTCTCTCTCTTGGTTTTGTAAAATCTCAGACATTTGGATTGTATTGGCTGTTTTTGCAAAACAACTGGGAAGTCTTTATGATGTTATTTCCCCCCATTGAAAGGGGCTGTGGTCCTATTCTGAGTATTCAATAAACATGTGTCAGTGTCAGTAGTTCCTCTTTATGAATTAACTTTTTTATTTCTTTGTTGAATTCTCAATTTAAAAAATTCTTTGTTTCTATATTTGTCATACCAATATAAACAGTGTTTTTTGTGTGGTAGTGATTGTAGTGTGTGTGTGTGTGTGTGTGTGTGTGTGTGTGTGTGTGTGTGTGTGTGTGTGTGCTGCATGTGTAGGAATGTTTTTTTTTTTTTTTTGCATAGACCTCTTTTATTTTGTAGGTGGTTTCTTTGGGTTATTTTTTATTTTTTCCTTGCTTTGTTCTTGGTTTTGTTGTTGTTTTCTTTCCCTTTTTTTGGAAGGGGGGGGGGGGGGGGGCAGGGTTTTTTTGTTTTGTTTTTTTTTGTTTTGTTTTGTTTTGTTTCAGTTTTGTTTTGTTCTCATGCTTTTAAAAAACCTTTGAATTGTTTTTGTTCTTTTTTATATTGTTTGTTTGTTTGCCTTTTCTGTTTGGATTTGTGAGTATTGGGCCTATTTTATTATCATGATGTGTCTGTATTGGTTCATTTCATTATCATTCATTATGTATCCCTAAGGGGATTGGATGTAAAAAAACAAAAACCCAAAATATAAAAAAAAGCACATGGGTGCTTATTCATTATCTTTAAAAGAATTTGATTTGATCTGATTTGATTGATTTGATCTGATTTGATTTGATTTGATATTTGATTCTGACTCTCTCTCTCTCTCTCCTTGTTTGGTTGTGGTTTTTGTTTTTTTGTTGTTTGTTTTTTTTTTTTTTTTTTGTGGGGGGTTGTTTTGTTTTGTTTTTGTTTGTTTGTTTTTTTTTCGGATTTAAGAAAAAAAAATGAATTGTGTACTATTGCTTTATATTGTTTTGTTTTTGTTTGCCTTTTCTGTATGGATATGTGGGTATTGGGCCTTATTTTATTTATTTATTATTTATTTATTTAATTATTTTTTATTATCTTTTATATTGGGGATAATGGAATACACTCATGTGCTTTTTTTACATCAGTTCCCCATGTGTATGCAGTTTTTGTAAATCTTGTCATCTGTTCCCACTGGCACTACATGGCCTACTCTTAGGAAAAGCATAACATGTTTTTAAGGTGTGGCAAGATGTTTTGTGCACATTTGCCATGGGGCCTTGGTTTATAGTCTCATTGGAAGGACTTTTAGGGAGGCAATGTTCTGACCACTAGGCTATCCATCCCCCTCCCCCCCTCCAATGTGTCTGTATTGGTTTATTTTATTATCATAATTTCATGATGTATCCCTAAGGAGGGAGGGATCTCTCTCTCTCTCCTCTCTCTCTCTCTCTCTCTCTCTCTCCTCTCTCTCTCTCTCTCTCTCTCTCTCTCTCCTCTCCTCTCTCTCTCTCTGTGAAAAGCCAAGTGTCCCAATCCCAAGTAATAGACTTGTTCAAATCTGTTTACTATACTCATGCCTACGCTGTGGAACTCCCTTCCTAATTCAATTAAACAGCACCAATCATTAACAACCTTCAAAAATACTTCTAAACCACTTAATGCATTAAAAATAACAAACACACTCCCCCTCTTACCACTTGTGTGTATGTGTGTGGTGTTGGTGTGTAAATGTTTTCTCTGTTGTATGTGTCAGTGTGTGAGTATAATTATGTGAGTGTGTGTAAATCATTATCCAATTTATAAAAATGTTATGCTAATTCTTTTAAACATCTGGGATGTTTCATGTATTTTTTTTTATTGGTAGTATTTCTTCCCCCACCCCCCTCCAATAAGGATATTAGTTATCCCCCCCCCCTTTTATCCAAATGTATGATTTATATGACTTGTATAACTTTTGACAGATGGTGGTGGATTGATGTTTTCAGTTGTTTATTCATTTTGTTCTCTTGTTTGCTCTTTATCTATAAGTTTTTTTTGTTTTTTTTTATGATCAAAAATCATTTTATTGTGACTTTTGATTTTCGTCTTCTGAATGAGTTCATTTTTATTACCTTATTAAACATAGTGTCCTTATTTCTTGTAGGTTGTTTGGTACTGGTACAGTTTTATTATCTAGTATCTTTTTATCTTGATGTTATCCCTGAAAAGGGCGGGGACTGGATGTAAAAAAGCACATGAGTGCTTATCTATTATCCTTGAATAAAAGAATTTGCCTTGCCTTGCCTTGCTTTGCCTTGCCTTGCCTTGCCTTGTCTCTGTCTCTCTCTGTCTGGTTGAGTTGGTTTTGTTGTTTTGTTTTGTTTTTTGTTGGGGGGGGGAGGGGGGGGGGGGGCGTTTTTTTTTGTTGTTTTGTTTTGTTTTGTTCTTTGTTTTGCTTCGAGGCTTTTTTTTAAAACTTTGAATTGTTAGTATTGTTCTTTTTCGTTTGTTTTGTGTTGCCTTTTCTGTATGGATAAGGAGATTCCAGTAAAAGAAATGTTAAAAAAAAACAAGACACCCCCCCCCAAAAAAACAAAAAAAAAACAAAAAAAACAAAAAAGAAGAGGTTAAAAAACAAAAAATAAAAGGAGAGAGAAGAGAGAGAGAGAGAGAGAGAAGAGAGAGAGAGAGAGAGAGAGAGAGAGAGAGAGAACTATATAGTGAAACACAATTCTCAAGTTCTTGTATAGTCATATGAATGAACATCTACACATTCTATTGAAGTCAAGTCAAAAACACTTCACCATCCCTAAAGGGCAATCACAATACTGACAGGCATATTGATACAATCATAATCAGGAGACACAAGATAGCTACATTGCATATTAATTTTGTTTATTTCATACACGTATGCATGCGTGCGCTGGCACACACTCACACACATGCCCGCCCCCCCCCCCATGTATGGATACAATGTTATTAACAGCATTGTTACAAGAGAGTTCTATTTTGGTGAGCATATGGTGGAACTGTTTGTTTTTTTCCTTTTAGTACACAGTTTGTTAGAATAAAGAAGTTTTATGCATGATGTGTAATGTCAGTTTGGAACCAGGAGTCGATTTTTCACAAAATGTTTTTTGATATTGAGTCATTGATCCCTCCCTCCATAAAAAAAACAAAAACAAACCAAACCACCCAACAAAAACAACCAACCAACAAACAAAAAACCCCAACATTAATTAAAAAAAAAAAGAAAATAAAAGAAAGAAAAAAAAAGCCAACCTAAAACCAACCAAAAAATACTCGCCCCCCAAAACTAGACTAAACCAACCAACCAACCAATCTTAAGCAAATCAAAAAAGCTAACCCCACCCCCCCCCCCCCCCCCCCCCCTACCCCCCCCCACCCCACCCCCCCCCCCCCCCCCCCCCCCCCCCCCCAAAAAAAGGTATTTTCAGCTATAACTGGCATCTGTGGACTCTTTTTGAGACTCTGGTCAAAGGGCAGTAACTACAAATGCAGAGCTTGGATGTAGGGGGCGATAGTCGTGACAACTTGAAGCGTGGTTCGCAACGGGACATCGCGTAACACCGGTATGCCTATAATGTGATGATGATCAACACAGTGTTAGTTCTTTGAGGCCCTTCTTGGAAAAGGAAAAGGAACAAAAAGATGGCTGCATCTACTGCTGCTTGCCATACGCGAACATTTCCGCTCCAGGTAAGTGACACTGATAGGTTAAAATGGCTGAAATGTGTACTTTAAAGTTTGACTTGCACGAGTTGAAGTTGTTGTGGTTGTTGGCCTGTGTGTGTGTGTGTGTGTGTGTGTGTGTGTGTGTGTGTGTGTGTGTGTGTGTGTGTGTTGTGTGTACAAAAAGTTAAATAAAACATCTATTTTATTTATTTATTTTTTACTATGGTAAAGTATTAAGTAACCTAACAGCAAGGTGCACATTCAACATCTTTGATCGTTAGGCAAAAAGAAGAAAGAAAATGTGTGTGTGTGTGTGTGTGTGTGTGTGTGTGTGTGTGTGTGTGTGTGTGTGTGTGTGTGTGTGATTTATTTATTCTTTTATATCAAAGATAATGGAATAAGCACTCATCTGCTTTTTTTGCATCCAGTCCCCATGTGTATGCAGTTTTGTAAATCTTATCATCTGTTCCCACCGGCACACAATGTCCTACTCTTATGAAAAGTGGAACAGGATTTAACATGTGTGCAAGATGTTCTGCCTTTGTTAGCACACGGGGCCTCAGTTTATAGTCACATCCAAAGGATGTGTGTGTGTGTGTGTGTGTGTGTGTGTGTGTGTGTGTGTGTGTGTGTGTGTGTTGTGTGTGTGTGTGTGAACAGGTGTATGGACAAAGATGATCAACTCATATAGATGTCTACAGTCTGCTGTGCCTGGATTCTTTTCATGTATACATGTAGGAGATAAATGGTGCATGTTAAAGATCATGTAATTCATTTGTGGATCATGAAAACCTGAAAATGCCTGTGACACACTGAAGCTTTAGGCTGGTTATGAATGAATGTATTTGGTTTATATAGCTGATGAAAATTACTATCTGCCAGGGTGTGTGATAGCCTTGTGGTTAAAACTTTGAGTTCATAGTCTGATGGTCCTGATGCCTCACTCCCCAATGACCACAAGGTTATGGGACACACTTTGATATATAAAATATATATATAGCTATTATATATATATATATATATATATATATATATATATATATAAAAACCAATTTCTGGAGAGCCTCTCTGGTGTAGCCTCTCTGGATTGTTTTAATGGTTATATCAAATAATGGTTGTATAAGTGTGTGTGTTAGCATTCATCATGTATGTGTGTGCATATGCATACACATGCCCATGTGCATGTGTGTGTGTGTGCATCTGTGTGTGTGAATCTGTGTATGTGTGTGTGTGTGTGTGTGTGCACATGCATACATATGCGCATATGCATGAGTATGTTGCATCTGTGTGTGTGCGTGTGTGCGTGCGTATGTGCGTGCATGTGTGTGTGTGTGCATGTGTACGACTGTGTGTGTGTTTGTGTGCATGTGCATGTGTGTGTATGTGTGTTTGTGTATACATGCGTGCACATGTACATATTCAAATCATGATTTGAGTTGTTAGTATATTTGTGTGTCTTTATATTTGTGTGTCTTTTCGGGTCATACGCTACTTACAATATTGAAATGGAGCATTCCATCTGTTTCTAAGTAAAAGCTACATCATGATGTGGTGAGGAACACCATGACACTTCTTACTGAGTGATTTTTACTGCAGGCTTCAGTTCCATCCAGATCATGGCCAATGAATTTGCCCCTCCCCTTGCTTCACAAGGGGAGGGGGATAGCCTAGTGGTCAGAACATTGAGCTTGCAATTTGACGACCGGGTTCAGTTCCCGTTGAGGGGATTTTCCCCTGGAGTTAACATCAGTGCTGACTCCACTCTCCCCAAAAGTCTTTTGGATGAGACTATAAACCTGCAGAACATCTTGCGCAAATGTTAAAACCTGTTCTGCTTTTTGTAAGAGTAGGCCATCATGTGCTGGTGGGAACAGATGACAGAACTTACAAAACTGCATGCACACGGGGACTGGATGTATAAAAGCAATGAGTGCTTATTCCATTATCCTTGAAATAAAAAACAAACAAAACAAACAAACAAAAAAACAGAGCCAGAGCAGGATCATACAATCTTCTCCCCCTTCACTCCCTGGAGAGTCATTGGGGCACTGCACTGACTTTTTTTTTTGCAGGGGGGGGGGGGGGGCTGTCTCTTGGGCATATTGAACATTGTGGAGCCCATCCCTCTCCAGGTACAGGGTGCATGCTGGGTATGGAGTCATCACTGATGTTAACTTCATGCAAATAATTCTCTTGAGCAGGAGTCTCGGTGGTGAATCACACCCATACCATCAGAGCACCAGCCCAATTGCTCTAACCACAAGGCACAACATCTTGCACATACCTTAAAAAACCTGTTCCACTTTTCTAAAAAAAAAAGTAGGTTATATTGTGCCAGTAAGAACTAGTAACAAAATTTGAATAAAAACCACCAAAAACCCACCTGCCCATTGGTGTCATGTTCAGACACCATTCATGAAGTCGGAATGCAGCTACCTTAAATGGTAGGGGAAAATGGTCATGTATGCAAAGTCTGACCATCGGTGAACCTCGGAGCTGTAGCCCAGGAATGAAAAAAAAAAAACCCATCCCAAATTGTGAATGTCCTATCCCAATTCCAAGTGTCATTATCAACTAAATTTCAAGTGTAAAGGTAAATGTGTCCCATAACTTAGGTGGTTATAGGGGAGCCAGGCGTCAGAGACCTCGGCTTCTCTTGGGGCCAGCATGTTGAGGGCTGGTGGCGCCCATCTCCTCTCCCTCGCTGCTTTACCTTCCCTGACCCTAAAGAGGGCAGGTACCCATTTACAGTGGGTGAGCTGGGGGAACTGTACTGTAGCCAAGGCGCACAAACAGTCACCCATCCAATGGGCAACCACGCTCGGTGCTGCTTAACTTAACCTGGGGAAAAGCAAGTGCTCTGAAATTTCAAGTGTACTGTCATCCAAATGTCAAATAATCAACATTTACTACCAGTGTCAAATCAGGTCAGCTGAAGTGTCATGACATGTGTGTCTCAGGTGAACCAGTGTCGACTGGACCCAGCGCTGTGTGGCTCTCTCCTGGCCCTGCCCCTCACCAAGACCACCATTGGTGTGTGGGACAGCAGTGACGGGAACACGTCCGACGCCCTTCCCCTGATAGGCCACAAGCGAACAGTGGGGGCCCTGTGCTTCAGCCATGACGAACCCAGGCTGCTCTGCTCGGCCGGCGAGGACTACGTCATCGTCTGGAACGTGCGGAAATGTCTCCACGCCGCTGCCCAGGGCCTGGAAGTGAGGGGGGAGGTGGTTCTGGCTCACCCGGGCGACGTCAGCTGCGTCGCCTTCAGCCTGGATGCCGCCCGGGTGGCCGTGTGCGCCGAGGTCCTGGTGAAGGTGGTGAACGTGTCTCAGTCCAAAGTGGAGGCGGAGCTGACCGGTCACGCGGCCAAGGTGACGGCGGCCCAGTTCTGCCCCCACTACTGGGCCACGCTGGTGACCGTTTCGGACGACAGGACGGTGATGGTGTGGGACGTGCAGCACCCCTCCCTCCTCTACCAGTCCTCGTCCTGTGCTCCGCCCCCCTCATCTCGCTGGCCATGAACCCCTCAGAGCCTCAGGTGGCTGTGGCCTCGGCCAACGGCGTGATCAAAGTGCTGGACCTTGCCGACGACAAAAACTTCCGGCAGCTCTGCCAGCTGGACGTGGGCAAGATGCTGTCCAAGTTCCGACAGGCGCAGCTCCAGAGGCAGCACCCCTCCCCAGGGGACGGGCCCCTCGTCGTCAGCAAGGGCGGGGTGTGCAGGAAAGGGGAGGGTCAAGGTCAGCAGGGAGGGGAGGGAGGCTATGTCTCCATCGAGTCCGGCGACGCCGTGCTCAGTCTCCTGTACGTGGGCGCCAGCTCTGCGACCAGATCTTCTCAGCCTGAGCTGCAGGAAAAGAACAAACTGGGGTCCTTCGCTCAAACCCACGGCGCTATGGGAGAGGTGCTGTCGGCCACCAGTCCCGTGCTGGTGGTGGTGTCTGCCCACTGTGCGGTGCAGGTGGATTCCCGGACGCTGGAGGTCCTCACCGTGTTGGACTTTCAGCAAGCCATTCCCAGCACCTTCCACAGCAGCGTACCTGAGGTCACTCTCCAGGGCATGGCCTGGCAGCCACAGCACAGGTGTCCAGCAACCACTTGGTGCTGGTGGTGGGGACGCTGTTTGAATCCACAACGCACAGCATTCAGTGGCAGGTGGCGGCCGGCACAGCAGCGGGGCTGGAGAGGGCTGGGGATGACGTCACACTTTCTGCAGCTGAAGGGAGGGAGGAGTCTGTGGGGGATCTCAGCATGGTGGCCACGCGACCCCTGACCCACAATTCCCCCTTAAAATCTGAAATGGCTCCCCAGACCGCCCCAGGCAACAAAGCCGCCACCAAGAAAGGCAGAGGCTCCGATGGAAGGCCGAGGAAAGAAAGCAGACCCCATGAACCAGCCGCTGACCTTCAAAAGCCAAGTGAAGTCCTCTGGCTACACTGCTGCCCCCCGCACCACCATGTTCCAGCCCAAGACCAACGCCCGCTCCAAGCTGGTGGACACCTCCAAGAGTCACCCCCGGCAAGGGCAGAGTCTGGTGGCCAGACTCCACAGTCAGGAGTACCCCCAGGACGCCGGCCCTCCCACAGAGCTGGACAGGAAACTGACCACAGGTGCTGTTCCCGCGTCAGTGACGGACCTGAGCTTCTCCAGCAGCGGTCAGCATCTGGCCTGCAGCCTGTCCAACAAGACCTCTCTGGTGTTTCCCGCCCCTTTTGGGCAGAAAGATAGTTCGGTCTTTGTCGGCCATGACAGCTCCATCAACTCGGTCAGCTGGAGCCACAGTGGCAAACACTTTCTGACGGCCTCTAACGATAAAACCGCCATCTTGTGGGACAGATCCAGCGGGGAGAGCCTCCTGGTGTTCAACAGCCTCCACAACAACGTCAAGAGCCAAGGCGGGGGTGAGAAGTGCGCGGCCAAGAGAGACAGCTATTCCAAGGAGGTGAAGGCAGCGCAGTTCTATTACATGGACAAGTTTGTGCTGGTCATAGTGGGCCACCAGCTGTGCCTGTACAAATACCACCTGGATCCCACCAAGGACGACATCAGGCGCTACCTCACCAAGAGCAAGTACAAGCTCGTCCAGAGCTGGGACAGCCCCAGTCAGACCTTGACAGCTCTCTCCGCAGTCAACACGTTTTACTCCCATCTGGCCGCCTGCGCAGGCTCCAACCGCAACGTCGAAATCTACGACCTCAATGAAGGTCGCCTGTCGCACGTCTTCAGCGACACGCACGCCAAACCCGTCCACACGGTTGCCCTGAATGAAGGCTCCACCTACACGTCCCAGCCCCAGGACGCTTTCAACGTCTTTGCCACCTCGGCCACTCTGGACGGCATCAAATTGTGGGACGTGCGAAGCAAACGGTGTGTGCTGCGCCTTCAGGGTCATAGCAACCAGGCCCAGGCTGTGGCATTGCCTTCAGCGCCTGTGGCACCTACCTGGGGTCAGGGTCCGAGGACAAACTGGCCTATGTGTACGACATCCGACAGGGAACCTTTTGCCAGAAACTGAGAGGTCATACAGAGGTTGTGACCTCTGTGGCCTTTCACCCTGCTCGACCTTTGATGGCCACAGGGTCCACTGATGGCAAAGTGCTGGTGTTTAAAGCCTGAGGGACTTGCAGCGGGGGTGGTCAAACGACGGCAAACGTGTCGTTGAAGGCAAAAGTTACGTGCTGTGGAGACGTGCAATGAAGTCAGGTTGCAAGATTCCACCTTCAGGGACGTCTGCAGCTGACAGTAGTCTGCATGTTTTTGTTTCTTTAAATCTTATTTTGTCATCCATTCTTACAGGCGAATAATTATACTCTTCTTTGAAAGCTGTAAGTATAATTTAATAATTATACGTGCAGGAATATCTTTGCATGATGCATGTATGGACCTTGATTTAAAGGTCCCATTAACCCCCCCCCCCCCCCCAACCCCTAAAAAAATATGGGTACAGGACAGCTCAGTGCTCAGAGCACTTGTTCTCCCCAGCTAAAATCAAGCACGGTTGCCTCTTGTACAGGTGACTGCTCATGCACCTCAGCTTCAGTACAGCCCCCCAGTTCACCCTTGCTGTAAACAGGTACCTACCCTCCTTAGGGTCAAGGAGGGAGAGATGGGCTTTGCTGGTCCCCAGGGAAGCGGAGGTCACTGATACCTCACTCCCCATAATCACATAGGTTGTGAAACATCTTCACCTTTGCTTTACGCTAAGAAATGCAAGTGAATGTGGAATCAGCAAAGGTATTGGCTGTGTAAAGAATGCACCTTTCTTTCTGTTGGCTGCTTGGGCAGGGCAGGGTAAGACAGTAGTTGAGTATTGAACTCCTGATTGATCTGACCGTGTGTCCATGTTCAAGTCACCACCGCCACTGATGCACTCGTTCAGGGATTTTTTCCCTGAACAACGTTGACATCAGTACTGACTCTGCTCCCCCTCAAAGTCCTTCAGAGAGGCTATGAACTAAGAGTCCTTCCGTAAATGCACACAGAACTCTTGCGCACGTGTTAAAACCTATTCTGCCTTTTGGAAGGGTAGGCCATTGCATCCTGGTAGGAATGGATGACAAAATTTTTGAAAACGCATGGACACTGCTATCATTTTCAGGACATCATCCCTGAACTCAGAATGCGGCTATCTTAATGGTGGGCAAAAATGGTTGCATACGCAAAAATTCACCAGGCGCTCTAGCTGAGGAATGAAAAAAAACCAACAAACCCCGATACTAATGTGGCTGCCATATGTGTGGTTTGAACCTGTGACACTTGATCTCATCAGATGTCCTATTCATTCAGCCTTTCAACTTGAGAAATGCTAGTAAATGAGGGACTCCACAGATGACATTACCCCCCCCCCCCCCTCCAGAAAGGAAAAGTTAAATACTCTATATTGAATGCTGCAGTCATATACCTGATTTATATAGATGGGTGTTATGGGTGTTTCAGATTGACAGATTAAAATATAATAATCATGATATCCCTTATCCCCCCGAGGTCACTCAGTTCATTCACTGTGAAACACTCCTGTCAAAGGGACGTAATTTTTACAACTGTTAATAGTCACTACACAAAAAACTGATTAAATATATTTATACTATCTTTTACTGCAAAAATTGTTATTTCCTGCATTCTGCAATAAATAAAGGTACACACTAGGCCAGGTGCTTTCGCAATTTCATGCAATTGTTTACCAAAAAAAAAAAAAAAAGGAATCATGACATCATTTTTTTGCTATCTGATATGGCAATCATGATCTCTTCTATCAAACTTGTAAACAACAGCACATACGCAAATATTCCCCATCTACTTGATCAATCTTCAACAATATTCCAATGGAAAAAGCCTTTAAATCTGCTCTATAGGATCCAAATCCTCTCTCAGCAGCTATCCAAAGCATTGCTCATAACAAGATTTATTTAGCAAACTTTAAAAATTCATAATTTGCTTAAATCCACAACAATTTGAACACTGTAAAATTCAGAATATGGAGGTATCTTGTTCATGCAAAAACAGCGACTCTCGCGAGAGTCTCGTTTATGTAAACAACAATGGCGGCCCCCAGAAGAAGCACATGCTTTGCAGGTGCTAATGGGTGTTCCTAGAGTTAAGTGATATATGGGTGCAGGGGAATAAGAGATATTGACATTTGCCAGATAAAAAGTCTCGGTAAGAATGGGAAATGAATATAGAACCTCTCGCTTGTAGCCACCCTGTCTCTTCTTCAACTTATGTGTTAGCTGTGATGTTACTAGCAAGTCTGCAGGTTTCTGTAACTCAGCAAATGCCGACATGTATATTTTACTATTTAACCTCCAAAGTTTTCTGTGATGTTCCTGTCCTTGCTGTTACCACACCGCTCATATCAATCTCTCTGCCCCAGCGCTGCCCAGATTTGTTATGCCGCATCCTCAGGGTCAGAAGTTGACAGAAAACCTATCAGTGTCAGGCTGCAGTGGGGCCACCAGTCAGAGGGACCTTGCACTGCTACTGAGTCACTTTGGTGGTGTTCAGTGGTGCTTGTTTTGTGCTAACATAAGTAGGACACCACCTAACTAAGCCCCCTACTGACGGCAGGGATAGCTCAGTCATGGAGCCAGACGGAGTGAGATGCCCATCTGGAGAGATGACCAGGACAGTGTCCTGCAAATGACCGTCTCCCTTGAACCCCCAACACTAAAGTCTTCGACACAATCTCACCTCCAGCACAGAAGTGTATGGGAAACCAAACCGAGGTCACCATGAGACCAGAGCAGCTGGGGCCATCAAAAGAGAAACAAATTTATGTTACTGCATGATGACCAGTGACATTGAGGATGATGCTATGGTAGTGCATGTGCTTTGAAACTTCTTCACAAGGCTGTACTCTATGTTTCCTGTCCCAAATATATCCCAGCGTCAACCAGGCCAGAGAGACACAGACACCTGCAGTGTTGGTCAGGTAGTTTGAGCAACACTCTCAAACTTGCATCCATAAAGTGGAAAGAGCTCGACTGCACTGTCCCAGTCTCCTCAATGAGGCTGCAGCAAACTCACTTTGGGTGGGAGCTGGCTGCAGTCTGAAAAGTTCCTAAGACTCCTGGGATTCGAACCTGTGACCTACCAACCCATAACCCAGGGTGTCGACCACTGCAGCAAGATGGCTGGTTGCTTGACTATGATTTGTGCATGGAGAAACCCATTCATAGTGGGTGGCTTTGATGACAGATTCAACAAAAGAGATGTCTTCACCCACTGCTGGCAATCAAAGATTAAACAACATTCCAAGGGACAAAACTCCTTTTTGTGCCTGCACATTTTTTTAAGGACTTACATTCTGCAGTTCAGAAATTTGGATTGGGTTTCAAGGTTTAGGGTGTATCTTAGTGGGAAAATGTTTAAAAAAAAAAAAAAAGGAAAAAAAAAGAAAGGAATTTTGAGGAGATACATTTATGTAAAATGTACAAAAAGTAAGACAAAAACAATGACAACGCTGAACAATCAGTCGGTTTTATTGAGCAATTTATTTTTCTTTTGAGGATATTAGAATAAACACTCGTGTGCTTTTTTTTTTTTTACATTCAGTCCCTGTGTGTTTGCAGTTATGTACATTTTGTCATTCGTTCTCAGGCTGGCACACAATAACCTACACTTTTGAAAAGCAAAACAGAAACAGGGCTGAAACATTCAATGGCAATCTGGAATGGAGAGAAAAAGATAAATATCTTTACTTTAAAAAAAAAAAAATTTCCTCGGTGAGAGCTTGGAGCTTCACCAATGGTGAGATTTATGCACATGCAACCGTTTTGCCCACCATTCAGGTCACCACATTCTGATTTCAGGAGTATATGATAATTGATATACACTTTGAAATCTGAAGCATTTTGTCACAGATGCACATATGAAAATGATAAATGACAGCAAAAGCATCAATTCATTTCATCTTTTTTTTTTTTTTTTTTTTTTTTTAATGTTCTCAAGAACATGAATAAATGAAATGTTATTTTAACAGGTGTGTGTGTGTGTGTGTGTGTGTGTGTGTGTGTGTGCCTTTGCATGTGGGTGTGATTCAATGTGTGTGTATGTATGCCTATGGCGTGTGTGTGTGTGTGTGTGTGTGTGTGTGTGTGTGTTGTGTGCACAGGCCAAGATGTATATGTATGTGCACACGTGGTTGCATATTATTAAATATCAGTATAATTATATAAACTCCACTTTCTGCATTGCTGATGTTGGTAGGAACTTCATGCAATGCCACAAGGGTTTGCCATCTCTCTCTTTATGTCTGCCTCTGTGTGTGTGTGTGTGTGTGTGTGTGTGTGTGTGTGTGTGCGTGTGTAAATAATATATACAAAGATGTTCACCAAGAAAAATCAAGCTGACCAGTAATCAGTACCTTGCCAAAGCAGTTTAAAAACAACAGTAAAAACAGATAATTTAACCGGTCAGTAATCAATCTTTTCAGGTCTAATGGTTGAGCCCAGCTACTCAAAAACCTCAAAGTAAACTTGCCTTCTACTTTCCTCTTGTTTTCATCAGACCTTTTTTGCCTGGTCTGTAAACACTATTATTTATGATTCATCTCTCTTATTCTCTCTCAACCAGTATTTCATAGACAAAAATTGACACTGACATTAAGTCAGAACAACATTTTTTTTTTTTTGTAATTCAAAAACAAGGAACAGATCAGGTTAGTAGGCCATAAAGTATGTTCTGTTCAAGGCTGATGACAACATTGGTGTATATGGCATAGTGCGCGTGCGCACGCACACACGCACACACACACACACACACACGCGTGCGCAGCACACGCACACACACACACACAGAGTGCACCCATACAGTGATACATGCAAACACCCACATGGTCTCACACACACACACACACACACACACACACACACCACACACACAGAGGGCACACACATAATCATGCTTTCTGAAATCCTCAAACCCACATTAAACTGCTTTCATCTGTTCATGTCCAATTTCAATATTTACATTAACCTCTCATCATAAAAAATCCCAAGAATACTGCCCACCCCCTCACCCCCACCCAAAAAAAACCCCAATTAAACAAACCCAAAACCAACAAGAAAACCCCAACAACAACACAACAAAAAAAAAACAGAAAAGAAAGCCCAACGACACGGGTCCAAAATAACTCTGAGTCCTCCACACGGCAACACTTGACTACACTCCAAGTCCAATGCTCCTCCACGAGGATCATGATGCCAGCTTTCCAGTCAGGGACAGCAGCTTTCGATGGCTGTGAATCCTCCCCACAGTGAATCTGCAGGTGTCTCCTTTCCCCACCACGTGTTCCTCGGGCCGGCCCGTCAAGCGAATGGAGGCGTTGAAATTGTCGTGCACCAGAAGCCCAATGTGGTCTTTGCCCAGTTTGTTCACCACGCCTTGCAGCACAGACCCCACGCTCGGTTTGAAGACGATGAAGTCCACCAAAATGTTGACGATGATGAAAGGAGAGTCGTCGATGACCCGCCCCGTCTTGCCCTTCAAGCGGACGTTGAGGTAATGGAGGATTGCTCCTTCGAACCTGAAACAGAGAGGCAGTTCAGCCAGTCGGACACTCTGGAACCAAACAAATAACAATTTGTTGACTACCAGTACCAGTGATGCAGCTGTGGGCTCAGCTGTAACTCCACTGGTTAGGAAATGTGTGTTCGCGCCATGTGTCGCATTTCTTCGTTGATTCTGCTGGTGTAAGCTTTCGTCCTGTGAACAAGTCGGACTGAATTCCGCCATTTCCCTGCTTCAAGAGTCAGACCTGAGCAAACTGCTGGCACTTCCAACAGCATAACTAGACGGTTTAGTTCTTTTCCTTTCACTCTATATCTGTAGGTTTGCATAGATTCAGCCCCTCTGAGCGTCAGGTGGTAAGCAGAAATGTCGGCTCCTGACAGTCCTGTTACAGTGTCGTCTGCAATTCTCTGCAAAGAGCAGGACTCTTGTCAATTCCAGAACAGACTAAGGAGATGTTTACGCAAACTTCTTCACCATCAGCAACCAAGTCAAGCTGCAAGTGCAAGTCAACAACCAGGTACATTGAGCTAACGTTCCATGAATTTTAAAAGCGAAAATGGGGTTCACTCAGCTTTGAAGACTTCACTGACCTGTGGGTAAATCAAGTTTAGCAAGCCACACTCCTCCCAAAATAAAACACAAAAACAAGCAACAACAACAACAACAAAACCACCATTCCAATTCAGAATGAGACAGTTTCAAATTCAGGGGGAGACAAAAGTAAGATTACAAATTACAATCCAATGACGACACTCACTTTTCACACACCAATCCACATCTGGCATCCAGCTCCTCTTGGATGCCTCGGCTGATGCAGCCCAGATGCTTGGGGGGCAGGGACATCTGCTCCTCAGCTGACACGCAGCAAAATCCTGAGCTCGGATCGGAGCACAGTTTCTGAGCTTCAGCCAACGGAATTTTCATCCTGTTCCTGATATTCAGGCAAAAAAAAAAAAAAAAATTAAAAAAAACAACAACATTAATCATAGTTAAATACTCATTTGACATAAATGAAATGCTTCATTTCTCTCACCAACATCACAGCATATCATTATATAGCTTTTGCTGTTTTGGGAATAAAAAACCTAATTGACAACATCCACCCTCTTAGTCTTACCCTAGTTTTCTCAACAGACTGACAGTTATCTTTAAAAAAAAAAAAAAGACAAAAAAAAAAGACCCTGGAGCCAATTCAAAAGCTGGCTGTTCCCAAACAGTAAAGATTCACATATCTGGTCTGACTTCAGAAAATTTTAGACTTGCTTTGTGTTTTAAAATTGCTGATGTATGGAGAGCTCTCCGTTTACAACTCAAGTCTTATGTCCCAGGTGTAAGACATGTTCAGCACCAAAAAAAAACAAAAACAAAAAAAAACCATGGTGCCAAGACAGTTGTCCCTGGCAGAATTCTGTAGAAATAAGCCATCCTCTAAGGGAAACAAATACACATGCAGACAGGAAGATTATTTTTAGAAACTGGGAGGAGGGGAGGAGAGGGGGTGACACTCTTCTAGCAACAAACTTTTTCAATGTAGAGAAGCCCAGACTTCACACAGAGAAATCTGCTGTGACTGAAGTGAAAGTGCTATACTACATATAACATACTACTTTCAGTCAGAGTTGATTTCTAATTTTGTACACAGTATGTTTATTATATGTGATAAGAATACAATGTGGCACACCCATCACGAATAAAGAGTTGACCAATACATAAACTATGTCACCATTTTGACAGCGTCTGTTGATAATTCAGTTACATGAATGCGTTATAATGAGAAAGTACATTGAAGTTAGGGAGCATAGTGTTGCTATTGAAGATGCCATACTGCCCTCTTTTCCATCAGTTGTGTGTGCTCTTGACAGATCTCTCACCTGATGATGTCCAATTGGATCTTTCAGCTTTGTTGTTTGGCAGGCATGAAAAAAAACAAAACAAAATAGAAGTCAGAATTCAACTGAGCTACATAATGATCATAAAATATTGGCATTGATCTGTTGGGCTTTTGATTTTGCTGTTACTCTAATTAATTAATTAGTCTGTCTACCTGTTACATCAATTCACTGACCCCCCCCCCCCCCAATCCCAAGTTCTGCCTGCCCTTTCAAATTAGTGCCAACACTGGGACTTCAGTCTACAGTTCCAATCCAATCCAATCCAATCATGTTTCTAGCCCTGCCGACCACACCAGTCTATAGTTTTATCACGTTCCTGGTGTAGACCTTGTCACAGCTTGCTTTATGGTAATGATGCATAGTTAAAAGTTAAGTTAAAGTCTGTCCCGAGCCATAAGGCTCATCAGGCCGGTGCTTATCCCGGTTTCTGTGGCGTTAAGCGACTGAGAGTCATAGACTCCCCCCTGGATAGGACGCCAGTCTATCGCATGGTTAACCCCCAACACAAGGTTGGTACCCCTTTTACACCTGGGTGGGGTGAGAAAATAGCCGTAAAGTGCCTTTTCCAAGGGCACAACGCCATAGCGGAATAGCTGGGATCGAACCCGCAACCTTTAGATTACGAGTACAACGCCCTAACCACTAGACCACAGCGGCGGCTGGTAATGATGCATGGTTGTTCTTAATTATCCTGTCATACACCTACCCCATGTGTTGTTAATATTTTGTTTCATTTCATTTTGTTTGTTTGTAGTGTGTTTTTTACAGTGCTGAATCTTGTAGGCTAAGGCAACAAATGAAAGTGCTTACATTCAAATCATGTATGCATGCAACCGTCCAGGAATAAGATGGGTAATATCAAATGTACACATATAATGATGTATAATAATTCTAATTGTATAATATATATATAAATATACATATATATATATATATATATATATATTAGTATATAATATATATAAGTAAATGTATATGTAATGTATACAATACATGCATATATATATTATTTATTTTTATGAGGTTAATGGAATAAGCACCTGTGTGCTTTTTTACATCTAGTCCCCATGTGTATGCAGTTTTGTAAATCTTGTCATCTGTTCCCACCGGCACACGATGGCCTACTCTTACGAAATGCGGGACAGGATTTAACGTGTGCGCAAGATCTTGCGTGCGTTCCCACATGGGGCCTCGGTTTATAGTCTCATTGGAAGGACTTTTGGGGAGAGTGGAGTCAGCACTGATGTTAACTCCAGAGAAAAAATCCCCTCGAACGGGAATTGAACCCGGGTCGTCAAATTGCCAGCGTGATGTTCTGACCACTAGGCTATCCCGTCTCCCTCTAGACCTATATCACGTGCTCTGGCACAGCAGGGTGATAGGAGACAGGCTTGGCTGTTGAAGATTGTAGATAGATCATGAGGGAGCAGATCATAGGGAGGAAAAAAAAAATGTTGTGAGGATGTATTTATCTGAAAGTATCAAATGTAGTATTTTGTAGCATGCCAGTAACTAAAAATTGACCAGGTGCAATGCGACTCCTTCTGTGGTGGAGCGTCACAATTGTGGTTAGTTTGCTACATCAATATCAATTAAAACAAAACAAAACAAAAAACTCAAAATACCTGAATAACCAGCCAACATCGATCCTCGTGGGTGAACTAATTATGCAGTGACAGTGGTCTCCCCTACAAGTGGACACCAAACATCTTTTTAATGAACTTGATCCATTAAGCCTATTGTCAGCATTTGCCGGCTAGGCTAGTAGTTAGAGAGCTGGACTTGTGATCTGATGGCCTACGTTCGAGCCACCACTGAGGCACCCGTTCAAGGGGATTTCTCTCCTAGAGTTAACATCAGTACCGAGCATACTCTCCCGAAAATTCTTCGGATGAGACTGTAAACTGAGGTCCCATGTACGAACACACTGAGAATAATTTGTGCACACGTAAAACCCATTCAACCTTTTTAAAGAGTATGCCATTGCGTGCCAGTGGTAACTTAGCACAAAATAAAAAAAGCAACAACAAAAACTTACAATTTGATTGTATGAGGTTTATCGGTTTGCTTTTAGTTTTGGTGTGTGTGTGTGTGTGTGTGTGTGTGTGTGTGTGTGTGTGTGTGTGTGTGTGTGTGTGTGTGTGTGTGTATTTTTATTTATTTTATTGTTTTATATCGAGTATAACAAAAGCAATCATGTGCTTTTTTTCATCCGGTCCCCGTGTGTATGCAGTTTTGTAAATATTTATCTGTTCCCACCGGCACACGATGGCCTACTCTTACGAAAAGCGGAACAGGATTTAACGTGTGCGCAAGATGTTCTGCGTGCGTTCGCACACGGGGCCTCGGTTTAAAGTCTCATCCGAAGGACTTTTGGGGACAGTGGAGTCAGCACTGATGTTAACTCCAGGAGAAAAATCTCCTCGACCCGGTCGTCAAATTGCCAGCTGCCAATGTTCTGACCACTAGGCTATCCGTCCCCCTGTGTGTGTGTGTGTGTGTGTGTGTGTGTGTGTGTGTGTGTGTGTGTGTGTGTGTGTGTGTGGTCAAAATGATCTTTATTGAGCGTAAAAGATTAAGTTTACACAACTTTTCTAATCCTGTCCTCACACACAGGCACACACAGGCACACACACACACAGGCACACACACACAGGCGCGCGCGCGCACAACACACACACAACACACACACACAAAATCAAGAAAAATTTACATGTAAAAAGCAAATAAATGTGTTACATTCTATGTTAAAAAAAACAAAACACGAGCAAAGCAAAAAAGGAAACATTTGGTAAATCCATGCCTCACAGTATCAGATTAAAAAAAAAAAAACCAAGACAGTACAACATGCGCTGAGTTCAGAGAGAAGTAATAAAAAAAAAAAAAACAACGATTGTAAGAATAACTATTCATTCATTCTTTTATATCGAGGATAATGGTACAAGTACTCGCTTTTTTTTTTTTTTTTATTATTTTTTTTTTTTTTACATCCAGTCCCCATGTGCATGTAGATGATGACCCCATGCAAAAAGAGTTGTCCGTGGCCTAATTCCTGGCAAAAACACCATTGATGCACTCTCCCTTGGGGGAAACGGCTTAAATTTCAAGCCTTTACTGAAGAGGGTTTACAATAACATTTCCATGAAGCTGGACACCACACATAGCCACACACGTTTAACAATGTATTAAACATGTAGATGTTTTTAACATTTGACATCACTTCATATGTATAAAAAAATAACCTATTTGATGCAAATGATCATTATAATGAAACTTTTGCCGACTGAAAGTTTTTCATCCTCTTTGTACCTCAAAACTTTGACAAGATTGTCCAGCAGACTAAACTGTAAAGTATAGGGAAAAATAGCCTGTAGGTTCTTAGGATCATGTGACTAAGTAAATGCCATACATCACTGAATCCGTTTGTGTGTGCTGACATTTTAAAGTGCTTCTGCATCATTTTGCATTGGTTTGACCCCATACTTTGGGGAACGTATTACACTGTGTAAGGAGTGCTTGAATTGTCTTGTCTACACACGGGGACCCGATGAAAAAAAGCACATGATTGCTTATTCTGTTATCCTCGATATAAAAGAATAAAAGAATAAATAAAGAGGACATATCTTGTGCAATTGAGTTTATTTCTGACGGGCATTGGAGTACGTCTGAATGGCTCTGAGTTGTTCACACATTATGTGCTGCAGGACGGATTGGGTACTTTTAAAATGTAAGGCAGGGGACAGAGTGGCACAGGCAAAAAGAGGGTGGGAGAGAGATGTACAGATAAAAAGTGTTATGTATATATAATATATGCATCTGAGATCTTGTACACATTCTTCATTTGCAAACCCAGTCATACATGAACACAACTATAAACAAAGATCTTGGTCATGTCTTAATTTGTTAGTTTCTTTTCATCAAGGTTTGGCAACTTGCTTTCCAAATTTATTTCAACTGCTAGCCGGCTACCCAACCCAACTTCTTCAAAATAACTTAACATACTACTGGCTAATGGGTTTTTCAATTCACCTTTCATGGGAGCAAATTCAGTTGAAAAGCAGTTTCACATGCTATAATTTGTTTTTGAACAATGCACCCAATAAAGCGAACATTGACCCTGGAATAATTGAAAATTGGGGGGGGGGGGGGGGGGGGGGGGGGGGGGGGGGGGGGGGCAACAAACAAAGGGGAGGGCGTTTACTGCATTACAGGTCTACCATGCAAAACAAAAATCACCATCCAAAAATTTTGCATAAAAAAGATACGTTTTAGACAAGGTTTAATCCATGTCCTTCAGATTGTTATGATCAAGAATTGATTCAGGCAACAAGCTACACACATACACTACCCTTCATTTTAAGGTGAAAAATGCGAGCACTGCTTGGAATGGCTACATGCAAGTAAACCAGTTACACAACTGAAGGTGAAAAATGCGAGCTCTGCTTGGAATGGCTACATGCAAGTAAACCAGTTACACAACTGAAGGTGAAAAATGCGGGCACTGCTTGGAATGGTTACATGCAAGTAAACCAGTTACACAACTGCCCAGATAAAGCAGACATTTCAAGTATAAAAAATAAATGTTGAAACATCAAATGCCAAAAAATCCATAACTGAACATGTAAAATTTTGAAAGCATCATATAATTCATTCTAGAAAAGGTAATGTTATATCTTACAGAAAATTTTAAAAAGAAAAAGGGCATCAGCAATAAACTGCTTTACTCCTCACTCAGTACTTCCAATGGAGTACATGGAGTACATAAAAAAGCAAGAATAAAAAAGGAACATTAATTTTTGGTTCTTTTAAGTCCAAGAAAACTCAAATGTTTCAAAACAAAATACTTGAAGCGACATGAAAAGTCGCCATTTTTCAACTTGAAGATCGATTTCAGCCCCCCCCCCCAAAAAAAAACAACAACCCAAACAAACAAAAAAACCCCACAACAAAACAAAAACAAAAAAACCCCACCGCAACAACCACCAACAAAACAAAAAAACAAACCATTAATACAACCAAGTGTTTTGTACAACTGCTTGCAAATATTCCAGTTTACAACCAATCCAAAAAAACAAAAAACCCACAAACATTTGATACCATTTTCCAGCTGTTCACAATCCAGATATCAGCTGAACAAAACGACCACCTTTGTGTTTTCTCAATGATCTTCTAGAACACACTAGGTCACATTTGCTACACTGGAATTTGCAGAATACATACATGTGAAGTGAAAGTTCAATACTTGCAGAAAACAAGCACAGGTGGACAAACATTAACAGAATGAAAAGGTCCCAAGGACAAATGCAAGGAAACAGACAAACATGCAGCTATCGGCATGATCGCAGTCAAATCTTTTACTTTACTCTTGCCAATACAACCCCATTTTTTTTTTGGAGTGGGGGGGGGGGGGGGGGGGGAGATAGTGGCATCTAACCCTTTCCCCCACTTCTTTTTTTGCTGTTGAAAATTTGTCTTTTTCAGTTATTCATTTTTTGTTGTTTCTTTTTTCTGAACTTGTTGGACCACCCTGGTTTAGAATTTTTTTTTTTTTTTAAATCACTTTTCAGATTAAAAAAACAAACAAAAAACCCCCATCAGCTTTGACAGATTACATTTGTGCTGACATGGAAATCAAAGACAGCTGGGAGAGAGGCAGATGGTGCATTCTATTAATGAGCTGGGATCATCATCATTATATTGTTTACAGCCCTACCCACCACAAAGCCATATCAGGGTCAGTTTCAGTGGCTCCAGTAACTTTCAACTTCAGGTTCAAAACCAAACTTCCTAATACTTTCAAATATTTTACACCGTCCATCTACAAAAACAACAACATTAAATGACAATACCTAAATTATTTCATTCCTTATGGCAAATAAACCAGACCGTGCTGAGGACGCCAGCCATTCCGCTTAATTTATCATCCCAGATTACAAAAAAACCAAAAAAGGATAAACATATCTAAGTACAAAAAATGAAAAGTATACATAAAAAGTGCCACATGGGCAAATACCACTGCATAAGGACATCATGGGCCCATCCCAGTGTCCAAGTCTCATTACCTGGTGCCAGAACTTTAAAAAGAACAACAAAAAAATTAGGCAGAGTGTCATATAATGAAAACAAAAAATTGAAGGAGTTGCTCTGAAAAAAGGCAGGAGAGTGGACTGGGAAGGCAGAAAATGAGCACAAGAAATTATAGAAAGATAAGGAGAAAGACAGAAACAAAGAGAGATACAGACAAGTGGAAATGTCTAGCACAGAATTTCCGGAAGGTGGGGGGTGCTGTTTATACTGAGAGCCCATGGCATGGGCAGGGGGGGGGGGGGGGGGGGAGGGGGGGGAGGGATGAGCTGGGTAAGCTGGAGTGCCATGACCTGGGAGTGCCATGACCTGGGTAATGGGCATGTCCCCGACTTAGGCAAAGCCAAAGGCAATAAGGTAACAGGACACACCAATACAAGATGCCTGTAATCTAATAGAATAAAACTCACAAATGGGTTTCTTATGCCAAATTTTGTCAACAGGAAAAAACCCAACCTCTTCTAATGCAAGTTTGGGAGGGGAATATGTACACAAAACTTTTTTTTTTTTAATGATCAAATTCCGCAATTTTTGGGTGACATTTCAGTTTTTCCTCCACATTCATCCATTCCAAAATAATAATGGCAATTAAAAAAAGAAAAAAGAAAATCAAAACTGGTTACAGCGCAAAGCCAGCCATTGGACATTACACACAGAGAAAATCAATTCTTGTTTCATTAAGTGCTATTTTCCACTTCACATCTCTCACCCCTGCCCCCCCCAAAAAAAAAAAAAACAAAAAAAAAAGCCACTCACACACACATACAGATGGTAACTATTGTGCTAGTTGCACGATATAGCCTATGCTGGTGATGAGAAATACCAGTGGTACATCATTCCATCCATCTGCCTGTGGCACAACCATCTTTCAACACGAGAGATTGCACGACAATTTTTTTTTTTCAAAATCGAATGCATACAGAGATTGTATGAAAAAAGGTACACGAGTGTTTATCCATTATCCTCGAAATAAAAATATGATATAGATGACCCCCCCCACACGTGTATAAGAGTAGGCCATTTGTGCCGATGGGAATGTATGACAAAATTTAAGGCAACTGCTTACACACGGGGACTGGATGTCAAAAAGCACACGAGTGCTTATTCCATTATCCTTTAAATAAAAGGAAAACTAAAACAGCACAGCCACAGCACACACAACACAACACAACACAAACACAAACACACAACACAACACAACACACACACACACACACACACACACACACACACACACATTCCCACTGACCTGAACATTCTATCTTTCCGCATCCTCAACCGTCTCCCAATACCTTCCCCCAATGACTAAATCATGCATTCTGAAACACCATCCCCATCTTAATTTTTGGGGTTCACCATCCTTCAAATTATATACATCAACTTAAACAAAAAAATGTCTAAAATGCTCCCTGCCCCCACCCTTCCTAAACCTTATCACAAAGTCTGACTGCCTGCCCCTCATCCCTTACAGTACAAACACCAATATGAATACTACCTTAAAAATACATCTCCAAAACAAGAACTCATCCCCATCTCATCACACCTCTTTCCCCATTCCTATATACAAGAGCAGTCTACCCCCCCCCCCCCCCCAAAAAAAAAAATTCTAATACCCCTCCTCCTACCAACCCTAGCAGTAGTACTGGATCATATTTTACCCAATTCCTGAAGTCGGAATGCTGCTACCTTAACGGTGGGCAAAAGCGGTTGCTTCAACAAAATCTAACCATGGTGAACATGGGAGCTCTAGCTGAGAAGCAAAATAAAAAAAAGGATAATAATTAGCATTTTATTATGATGATCATTTTTTAAATCATTTTCATCCATTTAATGATGTTGACACTCCTCTCATATTTCTGTTTTCCAGAGCGAGGTGTAAAGAAGCCCTGTGCTGAACACATTTACTCTCCTACAATTTTGTCTCTTGTGTCGGCATGTACCCATGTTGTCTACCTGCCGTTTTGTGTCCACATACTATGGGGTTAGTGTTAGGGTTTAGGGTTAGTGTTAGTTAACAGACAGGTAAGGGCCGTCAGCTGGTCGGTCAAATGTTAGAATGCATGTGGACACAACAGCACATAAACAAAATGGTATGCAGCTACAGACGCAGTGGTCATTTAATTCCATTTAATTTAATGTTTATTATACGCCCACTGACCAGGAAGGCCCTATGTACCTCATAGTATTGAGCTGCAAGTCTGAATCACAAATCCTAACAGCTAAAGCAATGCACCAGACTTCGGTGTCCACAAATTTTCAGTTTTGTACAAAGTGATTTCAAGTTCTAAGACATTTTCAAACAAGTTACTTTCATCTTCAAAAAGAAAGACCTGAAATAAACCATAATTTGGAGAAAAGTTGCTGTCATCGAAAAAAAAAAAAGCTTGAAATAAACCATGTAAGATAAAACCTATCAGCCAGCTCCCCTCCTATCCCTTTTGCTCTAAATGCGCATCTGTACCCCTTCCAATTTTCCTTTCTTGTTTCAGACCTTTGTTCCTACCCATGTATACCCCCTCAACCACACACAAGCAAACCACCCTCACACACACACACACACACACACACACACACAACACACACACACACACACACAACACCGAGACAAAACACAACACACAGACAACAAGCACACACACAGAGACACTAAACACACACACACACAGCATAACACACACACACACACACACACACACACACCACACACACACACACACACACACACACAACACACACACAACACTAAAACAAAACAAAAAAACACCCAACCTCCCCTCCCTAAACTAATAGTTTGTGGAACATATAATTATATTATTTTATGTCATTCCTTAAGTTGGAATGCAGCCACCCTAAAGGTGTGCAAAATCGGTCAGTCACCTACACACAAAATAAACCCGGTCACTAAACCCGGTCACCCACACAAAAAACCCAGTCACCTACACACAAAAACCCGGTCACCTACACACAAAAAACCCGGTCACCTACACAAAAAACGGTTACACACACAAAAAAAACCCGGTCACCTACACACAAAAAGACGATCGCCTACACAAACATTGCACAATGGATGAACCTCAAGACCTCTAGCATAGGAACGGGGCGGGTCATTTTCAATTCAGTCTAAAACTATCTGATGAACTTCGATGCCACAAACCAATTAGAAATGGTATAGCCTACGACTGGCAAATCACCACACAGATTAATTTTGTTCACAATACTGTGAAACGCGTTACCAGTGCTGCTAACATTAAACAAAAAAAAAAACACCCGTAGAGATTTGAACTGATCTCAGGCCTTGGACAGAATGATAAAAGTGGTCAGTGGTGGCCAGAGCCTTGATCTGCCATAACCAGTGAACTGGCTTGCTTTACGTTACCTCCGGACCAAGATCTTTTTTTACTGCAAATTTTTTAAGTATCATGGGGTATGATATTATTAAAGTATCACTTTCTTCCATTTGATCTGATTCACTATGGGGAGGAATTGGGGGGGGAGGGGGAGGGGGAGGAATTGGGGGAGGGGGAGAGGGGGGGGAGAATAATCCAGTCCCAAAAGGTATATATTATAACATAAGAGGATTTTGGGGACCCATCAATAAATCAGTTTCAATCATTCAATCTTTGAATCAGCCTCAAAAATTGCACGCGTCTTTAAAACATATTAAAAAAAAAAAAAGCCCCATGATGAGAGCACACACCTTGCCAATCCTTCATTCAATGGCGGTTATGTCAGGATCCCAGTATCTTCAGCAACACAGGATTATTTCTAAAGAAAAAAAAAAGAAAAAAAAAGAACACCACTCACTTTAAAAAAATCTAACGTTGCATTATTAAATTTTTACTAAAATTTTTTTTTAATGATCATTTGATCAGATTCAGTTACCAAAACAACAATCTTATAAAAAATGTTCAGGAGGCACTCTCTGCCCCATGGAGATGCAGGGGGGCTACTTGTAAGTATGCCAATGGAGGGGAATGGAGGATTAACCTACTTATGTGTTTTCTAATAACCAATTAACCCCCCCACTGTTTGGTCTGGAGCAGAGGCAGTAGAAAATATCCAGCAAAGGAAAGATGGAGCAAAGCTCCACTGACCACAAAAAGAAAGACGCTCTCTCACAGGTCCCTGGTACCCAAAATGTGCATGATCTATACCATACAATGTCCTCTTCCTTGATGTCCTTGATTGATATATGTCCTTCCTCCTGGACAGGTCTCCTCGACAGATGTCCTCGAAACGTCATAACATCTGGAAAGGAAAAAAAAAAAGAAGTTTTCTGACTCACTTGAAAAAAAAAGCAGGAGAATGGACTGGGAAGGCAGAAAATGATGGGAAAAAAAGGAGTGAAAAATTCAGGTAAAATATTCTTAAAAGAGTGAGAGAAAAGTGAAAAAATGTTTCATCTCAGCAAGTAAATGGGGACTTTGACATTGTGTCACTGTTTTCCTATTCTCAAACAGGACTTTCACTGACTGCCGTTTTGTAAATTGTGGGCATGCACACTGGAGAAAGGCTAGCCGTTCACAGCGCAGCTGTGCTCAAATTGAAAAAAATGGCTAGATGGCAGTAAACAGAAAACCGGAATTTTTTTTTTCAACACGTGATCACAGTTCCTTAGTTTAGCCTCATTTCCTGAACAAACTACGGAGAAACAGTAAGGATAGGTAATCCTGTACATGTATATAAACGTGGCAAAAAAAACAGTTCTGTACTTCCAATGGAGGCAAATTACCTCCCTTGGCGAAACCGATAGCACAGAGGTAATAAGCCATTGTTCTTTTGCATTAAAAATTCTTGAATATTATTCTGAATGGTTCCCCCCCCCTCCCCCCCCCTCCATAGTCCAACTTGTGTTTGTTCTACCTCTTTTCTCACTTTAAAATAACTGAACGCTTCCTTCACCTTCACCTGTCCCGTAGTCCCGTGGAGGCACAACTGGAGATTTTGAAACCAGCCTCCTCCACTCCCCACAGTCCTCCGCCCTCCGTAGCAGATCGTTCCACCCAAGGCCTGTCCACTCTCTGATGTTGTCTTCCCATAGTTTCCTCTGTCTGCCTCTTCATCTCCCTCCCCTTACTGTTCCCTGTAAGACTGTCTTGGCCAGTCCAGATGATCGTGCGACGTGCCCGTACCACTTTAGCTTGTGTTTTTTCATTTTAGTTAAAAGCTCTTCATATGGACCGATGGCATTCTTTATTCTAGTTTTCACTTCTTCATTAGTGATGCCAAGGAGTTTGCGAAACCATCTATTTTCCATTGCCTGTATCCTTCTTTCAATGTCTGCCGTTATGGTCCATGTTTAACATGCGTACTAAAATATGGACATGATCAGGGAACGAATCCTGATCTTGAAGCTGATGGCTATGTTCTTATCATTCCAGACCTGTGCTGTCGATGAAAGCCTACGGTGATGAATGGTAGTGTCGCCTTAAGTCCCCTATGGTAACGAAAGAGTTTTTTTTTTTTTTTTTTTTAAAGAGGGGTTGTACGCAACTAGAGTCTTCCGTTATATTAGACTCATATCAGCAACTATTAACTAAACACAGACAAATGCTGGGACAGGATAGTCACACAAGTGTTACCTGATCACAGAAGGGTAGTGCTGGATGGTGTGTCTGTTCTTTGGCACTTGATTCCAGTCCAGTTGTTCCTGTAAGCATTAAAGAAGTCTTATCAGTGACAGAGAAAATGTTGATAGCTGTTAGCTCTGATGTGATAATCACTTGATCTTACCACACGGAATAAATTCACAATTGTTCTTTGAAGAAACGGTCACATTTCATCTGCTGGTTTGTAACCTCGAATGCAAAAGCGCTTTTATCTCGTTATTCTGAAATAAAAAGAATTCACAAGGCACAGTTGTGCTTATAAATTCAAGCTAATTTTCTGACCACATTAAATAAAATAAATTCACAAGATTAACATTTTTTTCCTTTATCAGCCCAAACATGACAACGTGTCTAACCATACCACTCTTCCAAACAACCCCCTAGCTCAAAATGGCTGAAATAAGACACGAGGCACCTGGTGGTTCCAGTCCCACAGCCCCTGCATGCAAGGGAATCCTAATCACTACCACCAAAAGTTCACAGGGTCTTCTTGGCCATACATTACATTTACCTCATCACCTTGCTTTGAAAATAATTCTTTACAGACTTTAACCACAATTCAGCTGCATCTTTCAAGCTTTTAAAATAATTTCAAAAGATTTTTTTTAAACATTACACAGTCTTAAAAAGTTCTATTTCCAACCCCTAGTCTCAAAATGTTCAAGTTTTTCCAACTTTTTCATGCTCAACAAAGGCAGACAGAAAAGGGCAAGAAGGTGAAAGAGTGATAAAAACAACGAAATACAAGCCCCATGAAAAACAAGACAGGAAGGTAAAAAAAAAAATTATGCAACACAAGGACAGACGAAGCAAAGAGAAAAAGACGGGCACAACTAAGGACACACATGGTGACAATCATACCAAGATAAAGACACACCAGACCAGACAGCGTAAAAGATGACAAAAAGGTACCTGATAACTTCTTTCTGCTGCCTGTCGTGAGAAGTGCCTGGTGGTGGTGTTGGGACTCCAGTGGCACTCTCCCCCATCTCCTATGGTATCTGGTAAAACATGAACACCAGAAAGATAAAATCAGGTGGAAAATAAAAAAACAACAACAAAGAAATAATGATCAATACCACGAACACACACAACCCCCCCCCCTAAAGACGTTACCAGGACAGAGGTCAGTAAGAAAATACATATGTAGAAGTCAAGAATGGGCAAGTATGAAGTATATAACATTTCCTTTCTATTTAAATAAAAAAAAGGGGGCACTTGTGGTTCCATGGCCAACGATTGTGCTCCAGTTTGAGCCACCACTAGACTCCCTTTCACGTTTTTTCCCCTGTACTCAGTGCAGGACTTCAGTCCCTTAGCCGAGACAATAAATCCCAATCCCATGTGCAAACATTCACAGAACACCTCGTGCACACATTAAAACCACTTCTGTCTTTTGCCATGGAAGAGTAGGCCTATCCTTCCGGTAAGAATGGACGATGTCAATTTGGTTTTTAAACTGCATGCACACTAGTGTGTTTAGACATCTTCCCCGAGTTGGAACGCACCTACCTTAATGGTGGGCAAAATTGCATACAACAAAAAATCACCACGGGTAAACCTCGGAGTTATGCCAAAAAAAAAAAAAAAGGGCAGATGAAAAAGATGCCCCCCCCCCCCCCTCCAAAACAATGGACAGGAAAAAATATCAGGTCAGAAATACAAAAATGGAAATATAAATAGACTATCGAATTGGTTCAGATATATATATATATATATATATATAATATAGATACACAAAGTCTTAACTTCCTCAATTTACTCTATTTCATTCTGATCAGTCAACTATTTGAAAATTGCAATCCTGTTATTCTAATCAATTACACTTCATCAGTATTTTAAAAAAAAAAAGCAAACAAGGAGGCATTTCTGTCAACATGCACACTGTCCATTCTAGATATATTACAGCAACCAAAACACACAAGTTCTGTCAGTAACAGTGATTCATTTCAAGCGATTGTAAACTCCCTCCTAAATGTACCTATAGCCTACCTAGTTTTGTTTTTAATGAAGTCTTTGTATACTAACCCACGTCACAAGTACTTGTTGATGAAGCAGACGACAGCCCCCCTCATGGAGAAGACTCTCAGATGATCCACAGAACTTGATGGAGCAGACGACAGCCCCCCTCATAGAGAGACTCTCAGATGATCCACAGAACTTGATGAGCAGACGACAGCCCCCCCCATAGAGAGGACTCTCAGATGATTCACAGAACTTGGCCCACAAGATGACTCCCCGGTGATCCACACGATGACTCACCAGGTCAGGACCCATGTTTAATAAAGGGAGGGAAGGCTAAGGAAACGCAGGGACGACCAAGTCGCAATACCTCATGACCACCGACCAAAGGAAACCGAACAGAAACGGAAAGGGACGACCCTGTCGCAAAACCTGTTGACCGTTCTGAAAGCACGGTGGTAATTTCCGACATAAGAAACCTACAAGAAATGGAACGGGACGATCACGAGTGCAATACCTCACGAAGGACCACTGTCTCAAAGCCGCTGTTGCAGGTGATGGTGTCTTCGGACAACAAGATCACTGTCACGTCGATTGCTGTCAGATTTCTTGCACCCCCCATTCTATTTTATGGATGGTTTATTTTATTTTATTTTATTTTATTTCATTGTATTTTATCTCAGTTTACTTCAGTCTATTCTAGTCCTAACTTCTTTTTTTTAAAGTTTTATTTCTCAAATTTTATCTCATTTTTATTTTGTTTAGATTTAATTTTTGGTTTTAAAACTTCACTTTATTTTAGTCACATTTATTTTATTCACATTTTATTTTATTTCATTCTAAATTTTTTCAGCAAGCAATACTGAAGCAATCAGAAGTTGGTGCCCAGTGATCTTTCGCAGGCAAACAGAGAAGTCCGAATGAAGACAAACCAAAAAACCAGCCACAGAACTCCAGGGGCAAAACGGGATGAGAGCAGATAGAAAATTTAATGTGCACCAGAGAGTCTGTAAACCTGTTGAAGGACGCCGCGGGAGATGAGGGGGGGGGAGAGCGAGAGAGGGGTAGGGGGGGGGGGGGGGGAGAGAGAGAGGAGAGAGAGAGAGGAGAGAGAGAGAGAGAGAGAGAGAGAAGAAGAGAAGACAAGAGAGAGAGAGAGAGAGAGAGAGAGAGAGAGAGAGAGAGAGAGAGAGAGAGAGAGAGAGAGAGAGAGAGAGAGAGAAGAGACAGACAGACAGACAGACAGACAGACAGCAGAGAAAACAATTCACCCGAAAAAAAAGACCCCAAGTTCAGACTCGTCCTTTGAGAAATGGAAGTGCTCAAGGCTATTAAAATATTTTGTAAGTGGAAACCCAAGGATTCGGATATCTAGGATATCCGTGTCCCAGATCTCAAGAAAACAAAGCCCCGACAGGTTTTGCTGGTTTCCCGCGTCAGCCATTCCCTACCCTCTACCAACATGGGCCTGGCAAGGCAAGATCCTGTGTAGCCTGTGTGGTGACAAGGTTGAAGACTTGAACATGGCAAAAGCATCTGAAAATTTTAAGACAAAACAAATGGGTGATAAGGGTGTGTGTGTGTGTGTGTGTGTGTGTGTGTGTGTGTGTGTGTGTGTGTGTGTGTGTGCGCGTGCGTGCGTGGGTGGCGTGGCAGTGCCTGAGAGACAGAGAGACAGAGAGACAGAGAGAGAGAGAGGAGGAGAGAGAGAGAGAAGAGAGAGAGAGAGAGAGAGAGAGAGAGGGAGGGAGAGAGAGAGAGGAGAGGAAGAGAAGGAGGAAGGGAGAGAGAGAGGGGAGGGAGGGAGGGGGGAGACAGAGAGAGAGAGGGGGGAGAGGGAGAGAGAAAGAGAGAGGGGGAGGGGAGAGAGAGAGAGAGGGAGGGGAGAGGAGAGAGAGAGGAGAGGAGAGAAGAGAGAGAGAGAGAGGAGAGAGAGAGAGGAGAGAGAGAGAGAGGAGAGAGTCAAGTCAAGCCGTGTTTTAGTAGGAGTGTTAAGTAGGAGTAGTGTTTTACTCGTTTCAAAACTCTGTACCTACGGTTGACTGTTATATTCTCATTTGTCTGCCTCTTCCTGTACCATTTCCACAAAATTTGCGCTTCTTGGGATTTTGAAGGTCCATGCTTTTTTTTTTTTTTTTTTTTACCTTGGCATAGTTTTCACCCAAACAGCATGACTAAAAAGCACGAAACACAGCTACACACGATAAAACTTGAAAAGTGAAATGAAAACCAACAAGCACGTCAGTAAACAAACCGCCATTTGCATTGGGAAAGGAAAGGGAGGTTTTCAAAGGGAGCAGCCCTTGTTTACTGGTAGATTTAAGGAAATGGTACGGTTTGTTTCTAATACAGTCCCATTGGCACTACCGATTTACGGACTGTGTCATTAAACACCAACTGACAGGAGGAGACTTGTCTTTGGAAACAATGCAAGACTGTCAGCTCTACACCCACCTTAGTTAAAAGCTATTATCTAAAAAAAATATTTTTGCAAAATAAAAAATTGTAGCACATAAAAGTTGAATTTATGAATAAAAGGAACTATAACAAAGGTATGTAGCTGAATTGGGGGTGGGGGTGGGGTGGGGCACAATCTGTCACCCTGCTCCCTTAATGGAGGCACAAACTGTTACATACGCAAGAATCTCACTACTGGAGAACCTTGAAGCTCTAGCCAAAGAACAAACAAAAACAAAAAAAAGTTGTCACCAAAATACAACTTATGGCCAAGACTACTATATTAAATTCTGTGCTAAAACAACCCTGCTAGAAACATTTGAACATATTTATGAGTAGTCCCACATGGAAATTTTCTTGCCCCACCATGATAATGATCTAAGCAACCTTTTTTTTTTTTTTTTTTTCCTCTACAGCTGAATAGAAAAGTCCTGCTCCTCACGAATAACAAAACAAATCAGCCTAGTACACAAAATAAACTATAGTTACCTGTAGCCTCAAGGTGGAAAACTGCACTATTGTGGCGACCATACATGGTCGGTGTGGGTTTTCTGGTTGCGTATACATACATACAACACGATCTTGCTTCAGGCGTCGCCAAATCAGAAATGACAATGTTGGCTTGGCCACACACAGTTCAACCCCCCCCTCCCTGGGTGAGCAGAGTCCATTTGCACGTGCATCACGGGGCATGTAGTTTGAATGGCCTACACAAGTTAGGGTTACAGCAGGTGTTACACAGCTCCATCTTTTC
>CM060346.1:30000045-30012545 GCA_030674155.1 Stramonita haemastoma | reverse complement strand
GACGATGATGATAATGATAATGATGATGATAGTGATGGTAATAATAATGATAATAACACTGGCACCTATGCAAAGTGCACACAGTTTAGCCCCTGGGGTCTTAAAAAAACAAAACAAACAAAGCAAAACAAAACTGGCGGAGCTCATGTCACGACTGAACTGACTAAACTTGATTGTGGGCAGGGGAGGCAGACGAGAGAGGCTGCGCTTCCAGTCTTCTGAGTACTTGCTGCAGTCCGTAACGTAACTGATCCAGTTGACTTTGCACACTGGCCAGGGTTACGGCCCCTGATGCCCCTCCCTCTCCACCTCCTCTCTCCGATTCTGTACAGAAAGAACCACCACCCCCCACCCCCGATTATTTTTTTTTTTAAAAAAAAAAAGAAAAAAAAAAACCATCTTTGAAGGAAAGAGAAAAAAAAAAGTTAAACGGTTATGTTGAGGGCAGTGTGAAAGTAAAAAAAAACACACACACAAAAAACCCCAGAACGAAAAGCAGAATAAAAGAAATGGAAGGAAGAGAAGAGAAGGAAGAGAAGTGAGAGAGAAGAGAAGAGAAGAGAAGAGAAGAGAAGAGAAGAGAAGGAAGGAAGGAGGGAAGGGAAGGAAGGGAAGGAAGGAAGAGAAGAGAAGAGAGAGAGAAGAGAAGAGAGAAGAGAAGAGAAGAGAAGAGAAGAGAAGAGAAGAGAAAGAGAAGAGAAGAAGAAGGAAGAGAAGAGAGGAGAGAGAAGGAGAAGAGAAGAGAAGAGAAGTGAGAGAGAAGAGAATGAGAAGAGAGAATAGAGAAGAGAAGTGAGAAGAGAAGAGAAGAGAGTGAGAGAGTAGAGAGTGGAGGGAGGTGAGAAGAGATGGAAGAGAGGAAGAGAGGAAGAGGATGTGAGGTAAGTAGGGTTGTGTGATGGGGGTGGGTTGGTGATGGGGAAAGAGGAAGAAGGAAAGGATGGCTGAGGTTGAAGAAGAGTGAGCAAAGAAAAGGCGCAGAGAGAGAGTAGCGGAGAGATGCTCAATAGCAAGAGAAGAAAAAGACAAGAACAGCAAACCAAAAAATCAAACAACAAGCGCGCACGCGCACGCGACGCACGCCACACACACACAACACACACACACACACACACACACACACACACACACACACAACACACACACAACACACACAGAGAACATCTTGCAAACACGTTAAAACCCGTTCCGCTTTTCGGAAGAGTAGTCCATTCTGTGCCTGTGGGGACGGATGACAAATTTTTACAAAACTGCATACGCACGGGGACTGATGTTCAAAAAAGCACATGAGTGCTTATTCCATTATCCTTGAAATAAAAGAATAAATATCTAAATACATGTAAACAAACACATACACAGACACACACGACACACACAGACACACACAGACACAGAGATACACAGACACAGACACAGACACAGACAGCAGACAACTACACACACACACACACACACACACACACACAACACACACACACACACACACACACACACACGCGCGCCGCGCGCGCGCGCGCGCGCGCACACACAGAACGTTATCGACTCACGTATTTTTCGCAGCACTTTTTGCATGTGTTGGGTTTCGAAAACATCGTAAGCTGCCCACAAAAAAGAAAGATGTTTGGTTGTGGTGTTATAGTTGGTACTTTTTTTTTATCATGTAAGTTGTTGTTGTTTGTGTTATACTGCAAAAAGAATGGAACACTCAGGGGACGGTATAGCTCAGTGGTCAGAGCGCTAACTTTTCCCAAGCTAAGGTTAGGCAGCATCAGCGTGGTTACCTGTTGGATGGGTGACCGTTTGCGCGCCTTGGTTTCAGCAAAGTCCCCCGGTTCACCCGACTTGTAAATGGGTACCTGTCCTCTTTAGGGTCAGGGAAGGTATAGCAACGAGGGAGAGGAGATGGGCGCCGCCCTCGACATGCTGGCCCTAGAGAAGCTGAGGTCTCTGATGCCTCGCTCCCCTACGACCACATCGGTTATGGGACACATATACCTTTTTTTTTTATCCTACTCAGACCAATAATAAACTTTCCACATTCGCTGCCAAACCTGAGGGAAGTTCTCCCTTTGGTGCCAAACAACCGAAAGGAAGGTAAAGTACTCTCCAGGATTCACACAGGCGACTGTTACGTAACTTAAATCATTTGCTGAAAGGCTTCTCGATTGTCCTGATGTCCAGGATATAAGACACTTTACTGCACATTCGTTAAAGATCTTCGTTTTTGCGATAGTCTACTGGACAGATTTGTAAATTCCTGAAAGAATCAGGCATTTTCTGTCTGATATGAGTCAACACGTCACAGATTCCTTTAGCCCACAAGATAGTGTTTGAAGACTCAGATGTTTGCTTAAAAAATTACCTTTGATTGAGAGGATAATGGAATAAGCACTGAGGCGCTTTTAAATATCCAGTCCCTGCGTGCTGCAGTTTTGTAAATTATGTCATCCTTCCCACCAGTACACAGAGCCCTACGCTTCATAAAGGCAGAACAGATGTAACGTGATGCACAAGGTGTTCTGCGTGTGTTCGCACACGGAACCTCGGTTTATGGTGTCATTCAAAGAAACCATTTTTTGTGTCATTTATATGGTTTTTGCAGTGAGCATCCTGGGATGACCCTTATGGTTGGCTGAGGCGTTGATAGGAGAAACAATAGAAGAGCTGGTTTTCATCTGGTTGTAATCTGCGTGCAGCAACATGAGTTAGATCTGAGATTTATCCCCGAAATCGGAATACAGCTACATAAACCGTGGGCAAAAACCGGGTAATGTGCAAAATTCTCACCATTAGTGAACCTCGGAGGTCTAGATGAGGAACAAAACAAAAAAGAAGAAGAAAAAAAGAAGAAATTTAAACTGGAACGATGCCACGGGACAGCTCAGTGGTCAGAGCACTCGCTCTTTCCAAGCTAAGGTTAAGCAGCATTGAACGTGGTTACCTAGTGGATGGGTGACGGTTCATGGCCTTGGCTTCAGTACAGTTCCCCAGTTCACCCAGCTGTAGATGGGTAACACTCATGCATAGAACAATAAAATGAACCGTGCAAGAAAAAAAAAGAAACACGTTGGAAGGGGACTGAAGCTGTCCTCTAGCCTTTTCTCCGCTCTGTTCATTCTGTACTCCCCAGCTCTCTGCCTATCCCTCTTCACTTGGGAAGGACATTTCCTTCGGTGCGACGCACTTTGATACAGGGTGACTGGAAGTATAAGTTGTTAGGCGAGGCACAAGCACCACAGTCTGATTTCCTCTACTTTCCATCTCAGATGGAAGACAACGTCGATTCTTGCAGAAATTGCGAAGCATATTTTCCATAGTTAGAGATCCTTCCACAGGGTTTTTCAAAGAGCAAAAACACGAGGGTTAAAACACAGGAAATCAGCCACATTTGACACAGACAGGAAGGAAATACACTGAGACAGAGAGGGAGAGAGAGAGAGAGAGAGAGGAGAGAGAGAGAGAGAGAGGAGAGAGAGAGAGAGAGAGAGAGAGAGAGAGAGAGGAGAGAGAGGAGAGAGAGAGAGAGAGAGAGAGAGAGAGAGGAGAGAGAGAGAGAGAGAGAGAGAGAGAGGAGAGAGAGAGAGAGAGAGAGAGAGAGAGAGAGAGGAGAGAGAGAGAGAGAGAGAATGAATGAGAGAGAGGTGAATTGATTGATTGATTAATTGATTGATACTCTTTATTCCCAAGGGTTACAGATAACTATTGATGTACTTTTTTCATAGGCTCTTATGAGAGAGAGAGAGAGAGAGAGAGAGGGAGAGAGAGAGAGAGGGAGGAGAGAGAGAGAGAGAGAGAGAGAGAGAGAGAAGAAGAGAGCAGAGAGAGACAGAGAGACAGACAGACAGGAAAGACAGAGAGAAGAGACAGAGAGACAGAAGAGAGACAGAGGAGAGAGAGAAGAGAGAGAGAGAGAGAGAGAGAGAGAGAGAGAGGGGAGAGAGAGAGAGACGAGAGAGAGAGAGAGAGAGAGAGAGAGAGAGAGAGGAGAGAGAGAGGAAGGAGAGAGAGAAGAGAGAGACAGAGACAGAGAGAGAGACAGAGACAGAGCAGACACAGAGAGACAGAGAGACAGAGAGGAGAAGAAAGAGACGAGAGACGAGAGACAGCAAGAGACGAAGACGAGAGAAGAGCACAGCACGAGAACAGACAGACAGACAGACAGACAGACAGACAGACACACACACACACACACACACACACACACCACCACACACAACACACACACACATCACAGCACACAGTCACACACACAAAAGACGACATCCAAGAAAACACTCCATCACCAGTAAAAAAAACAAACAACAACCAAAAACAATCAAACAAACAATAAACAAAACCTCCACTAAACCACTACCTGTAGCCACAGAGTCCTCCTTCTCCTCCTCCTCCTCCTCTTCCTCCTCCTCTCTCTCCTCCTCCTCTTCCTCCTCCTCCTCCCTGTCCTCTTGCTCCTCCTTCTCCTCCTCCACTTTCTCTTCTCCATCCTCTGCCAGGATTTCAATGTCGTGGAGGCTGCTGTGCCGTGGTGTCTTCGTTTTGTGGGGAGGTTCCAGCCCCCTGACTTTGGTCACGTTTCTCTTCTCTGATTTGGGATGCTCTCTCTTCTTCCTCCTTCCCTCCTTCCTCTCTCTCCGCCCCGATGCTGAAGCTTCTTGGCGTGTGCCTGTACCCCCCCCCCCCACCCCCAAGCATCATTTACTCGTTTGTTTAACAATTTTTAATTGGTATTTTTTTTTGGGTCGTTGTTGTCGTCATTATTATCTTCATTATTATCACGGTTAGTGTTCTCGTCAGCGGCGTCCTCGTCCTCGTTACATGATACTCATACATACACACACACACACACTACACACATACACTACGAGCGCGCGCGCGCGCGCGCGCGTGCACGCACACGCAGAGACACAGACACACAGACAGACAGACACATACACGCACGCACGCACACACACACAATCGGCGTTTGACATTTGATTTATTATTATTGTTGTTTAGATACAGGGTTTTTCTATCTTGATATTATCCCTTATATGGGTGGAGATCGGATAAAAAAAAAAAGCACGTGAGTGCTTATTCGTTATTCTTGAAATAGAAGAATTTGACTTGACTTGACTTCAAACACACACACACACACACACACACAACACACACACACACACACACACACACACACACACACACACACACACACACACACACACCACACACACACACACACACACACACACACACACACATTCTTCCATCACAAACCCCTCCCAACTTCCTACCCCCTCTCCCTCAACACGTCCCCCCCTCATCCTCTGAACCTCGCGTCCCACGCTATCCCCCCTATCCCACCCTTCCCCCCCCTTACCTAGCAACCTACCACCACAAACATTACGGCACTGCCATCACCAAAAAAAACAACAAAAACAAACAAACAAACAAAAAAGCATTAATAATATACGTACTTACTAACTGATTGACTATATATGACTGTACTGTTTACTGTACTGTTACTGTACTGTACTGTACTTGTACTTGTACTGTGTACTTGTATTGACTGTACTGTAGTCTGTACATGTACTGTACTGTACTGTATGTATGTATTTGTATGTATTGTATGTATGTTTTTTTATTGTGTATTGTATTGCATACCACTTTTAAGTCACGCCAGATTTCTCTGCGTGAAATTCGGGCTGCTCTCCTCGGTGAGAGCGCGTCACCACAAGAGCAGCGCCACCCAGTATTTTGTTATTGTTCTGTTCCTGTCTGCATGTGCTTTGTTTTCCTGTGAGAGTGGCTTTTTAATTTTTTTTTCTCCAAAATTGTGGCAAGCACATCTCTCTTGTTGCCAGTGGGTTCTTTTGCGTGCGCTAAATGCGTGTTATACAAGAGACCTCGGTTCATTGTCTAATCCGAAAGACTAGCACCCAGACCACCACTCACGGTCTGGTGGAGGGGGTTGGGGGCGGGGTAAGCTTCATGTACAAACAGGGAATCAAACCATCACACATTTCGAACCCGCACTTTTCACTTCTAGGCAGTGTGCTGCCTTACTGATTTTCTGCTTTTTTTTGGGGGGGGGGGTGGGGGGGGGGTATTTGTGTCTTGACTGTGATGGGTGCGTGTTGATGTTCGGATACTGTGTTGTGGTATTTTTCCGTGCGAATAATCATATGTTTTGTGGGGGCGGGATAGCTAAGTGGTCAGAGCGCTTGCTTTCCAACAGTCAAGTTAAGCAGCGTCGAGCGTGGATTACCAGTTGGATGGGTGACCGTTTGAGCGTCTTGGCTTCAGTATAGTTCCCCCCAGTTCACCCAGCTGTCAATGGGTACCGGCCCTTTTAGGGTCAGGGAAGGTAAAGCAGCGAGGGAGAGGAGATGGGCGCCCCGCCCTCAATATTCTGGCCCCTAGAGAAGCTGAGGTCTCTGACGCCTCGCTCCGCTACGACCGCCTAGGTTATGGGACACCTTTCTCTGTACCTTTTAACAATCATATGTTTACATGTTTGCTGATTTTATGTATGGCTTGGAACCTGCGTGGATCTCTGTTTTTGTGCGCTAAACAAAAATATTTTGAAATGAAGTGAATGGACATGGAATTACCACCACGACTTCGAAGCTCGATGTCTTCATCCTTCTCCTCCTTCTCCTCCTCCTTCTCCTCCTCCTTCTTCCTTCTTCTTGTCATTATCATCCTCATTATCATCGTCGTCATCGCAGCAGAGAACGCAGCAGACACCGAAGCAGGAGAGGAGAGAGGTGAGGATGAAGCTGAGGATGCTGAAAGGGGCCGGGGTGTGGGTGTAGTACTCCAGGACCAGCTGACAGGACTGCCACGATTGATGCAGCTCCGCTTTCTGGTACACCTCCGTGAACGTGTTGCTGTTGGAAGTCAAAGTCAAAGTCAAAGTCAAAATTTTATTTTCAGATGTACATTGAGTAAGCATCGATTTGCTTTTATTTCATCAAGCAAATCTATCTAAGGGAAAAAAAAAACACAAAAACAAAACATCAAGAAAAAAAAAAAAAAAAAAAAAAAAAAAGCAGAGAAAAACATTTCACCAACATTAATTAACCAACATGATTTCAACAGCCTCAAAAATACAATATGCCTAAGAAAATACAAGCAACAACACTAACAATGAAAACTGAAAAATAAACACACAAAACCCCCCACACAAAAACACTCAAAAGTCACTCTCTCTCTCTCTCTCTCTCTCTCCTCTCTCTCTCTCTCTCTCTCTCTCTCTCTCTCTCTCTCTCTCTCTCTCTCTCTCTCTCTCTCTCTCTCTCTCTCTCCTCTCTCTCTCTCAACACACACCACACCTACACTACACTACACTACACTACACTACACTACACTACACTACACTACACTACACTACACTACACTACACTACACTACACTACACTACACTACACATACACTACAACTACACTACACTACACTACACAGATGGAATAACACCAAGTTTGCAGTGTGTTGGAGGTGATGCGTTTGCTGTTTGTGTTAGTTTGTCTGTTGTGTTGGTTGTTTGTTTGTTTGTATTTGTATTGTTGTTTTGTTTGTTCTGTTGTTTAGTTTCGATTGCAAAGTTTGATTTATGAACACAGCACTTAAACAAGCTGTTATGCAGTTATGAACTAAGAGGCAGACAAGAATGACTTGAACTTGGCAATCAGCAGGTTCATCAGCAACATTGATGAACATGAGGTACAGCACAGCACAGAGCACTATGACACTAACGGGGTGGCCATAGGATTCTCAGGCATTCTGAACATAAAACAAGGCAGAGAAGAAGACGAGACGAGACGAGAGCAGAGAGAGAGCATGAGAAAGAGAAAGAGCAGAGAGAGAAGGAGAGAGAGAGAGAGTGAGAGATGGAGATGAGAGAAGAGAAGAGACAGAGAGAGGAGAGAGAGAGAGAGAGAGGAGAGAGAGAGAGAGAGAGAAGAGAGAGAGAGAGAGAGAGGAGAGAGAGAGAGAGAGAGAGAGAGAGAGAGAGAGAGAGAGGAGAGAGAGAGAGGAGAGAGGAGAGAGGAGAGAGAGAGAAGAGAGAGAGAGAGGAGAGAAGAGAGAAGGAAGAGAGGAGAGAGGAGAGGAGGAGAGAGAGAAGAGAAGAGAGGAGACAGAGAGAGAGAGAGAGAGAGGAGAGAGAGAGAGAGAGAGAGGTGTAATACTCATCATGATTTATCATCATTATCGTCATCGTCGTCGGTGTCCATCACCCTCGTGTTGTCGTTGTCATTATCATTATTATTATTATCATTGTCGTTGCCGTCTTTAACCACCACCACCACCACCACCATCGTCATCGCCGTCATTGTACTTATCCTTATTAGTAGTATTTTACATTTGCTTTTCTGTTTTCTGTTGTTTGTTTGTTTTTGTTTTGCTTTTTTTTTTTTTTGCCTTTTGCTGCCGTATCTTCAGTACCGTTCGTGTCTCGCTGTTTCCAACGGCATTCATCCCATCTCTCCGCCCCAGCCCCGTACTTCAACTCGTCTTGTCAGAATTACTTGCAGGGTTGGAAATCCGCAGGGAGCCGGACTATCAAGGTCAGGCTGCCATAAGGCCACCAATCAGAAGGGCCCTGCGCTGATGCTGGCTCTTTTTGATGGCGTTCACTGGTGCCTGTTCAGAGCTAAGATAAACTGGACACTATTCCACTGAGCCCCTAACTGACCACACTCATAGCTTAGCGGCAAAGTCAGACTGAGTGCGGGAGACTCGAACCCCGGGTTGCAGGCCACCACAGCGTCCACTTGGATAACCTTCTTCCACGAACCTCCGACCTTTAAAGCCTCATCACCAAGTCACCACTGGAAAGAGATATAGAAGCTGACCCCTAACTTGGCTGAGAACTGGAGAGACGAAATCCTAAAGACAAACCAGATGACTGTGTCTGTCCCTGTGAAAAGAAAGGAAATGGTGTTCTGTTGGTATCTGATTGTCACAGTTAGTCCAGTGTTGTTCTGTTGGTATCTGCTTGTTACATCAGGGTTTATTGCAATGTTGTTCTGTTGGTATCTGATTGTCACAGTTATTGCAATGTTGTTTGTTGGTATCTGATTGTCACAGTTGATTGCTGTAATTGTTGTCGTTATAAATTTGGTATCTGATTGTCACAGTTATTGCAATGTGTTGTTTGATGTGTATTATTATCTGATTGTGTTCAAGTAATCTAGTCACAGGTGGAGTTTCAATCACCGCCGGGACCTCTGATGAGGGCTCATCCAGGAGCCGAAACTCGAGTCAGGTCAGGCCAAAGGCATGGTTCTTACTCAGAAATGTCTACAATGCTGCCACTTAAAGACATTATTCCCTAGAATTTATTTTTATTTCTTTTTTTAATATTTGATAAGTCATTTCAAAATGATTGAGAAGTTGGTACCTGCACTTGTCTTTCCTCACTACTTTTCCTCAATAATTATTGTCACAGTTATTCCAATGTTGTTATGTTGGTATCTGATTGTTACAATTCTTCCAATGTTGTCATGTTATTATCTTATTGTCACACTTATTCCTTCCTACCCCCTTCCTCCGCACTTGCATCTTTCTTTTTGTGTCAATAAATGTAAATGAAAAATGCTCCGTGAAGTATCTTTTCGTCCGAGTATGCAAGGTGTGACTGTTAAATCTTTGACGTAATAGCTGTAGTGCTAGCAGCAATGGTAGTAGTAGTGGTAGCAGTGGCAGTGGCAGTAGTAGTAGTAGTAGTAGTAGTAGTAGTAGTAGTAGTATGTAGTAGTAGTAGTAGTAGTATGTGTAGTAGTAGTAGTAGTAGCAGTAGAGTAGTAGTAGTTGTAGTAGTAGTAGTAGTAGTAGTAGTAGCAGCTAGTAGCAGTAGAGTAGATAGTAGTAGCAGTAGTAGTAGTAGCAGCAGCACAGCAGCAGCGGAGTGTAGTAGTAGTAGTAGTAGTAGTAGTAGTTAGTAGTAGTAGTAGTAGTAGTAGTAGTATAGTAGTATAGTAAAGTAGTAGTAGTAGTAGAGCAGCAGCAGCGCAGCAGCAGCAGCACGACACATAGCAGAATAGATAGCATCATTCATTGTCACTGTCTGAGCATGAGCTAAATAAACATTTTTGTCATCATCATCATCATCGTCATCGTCGTCATCGTCGACGTCGTCGTTGTCGTCGATCACTTCATCATCATCATCATCATCATCATCATCATCATCATCATCATCCACACCACAACCACCACCACCCACACCACCACCAACATCACATCATCATCATCATCATCATAATCGTCATCGTCATCGTCATCATCATCGTCGATATATCATCATCATCAGTATCAGCCCCATTATCAAGATCGCGGTTTCTGTTGTGCTGTTGTTACTGGTGGATGGTTGTGCTACTATTGTGACTAGTTTTCCTTGCTACACTTACCCCCGTCCTCCAGTCCTCGGTGCGTTACTTCTTGACACACTGAAACAGTGGGAAAGTAGTCCACAGTAAGGATGGCGTCAGAATACTCACGTGTTGTCTCTGTCTGCCACTTCCCCCCCCCCCCCCTCCATGCCCCTCCAACTTCCTCAGCCACCTTCCATTTTCACCCTCACTTTGTTATTTTCTCCCTGAAGGGGGGGGGGGGGGGGGGGCGGGGGATAGCCTCGTGGTCAGAACATTGTGCTCGCAAATTTTGACGACCTGGGTTCGATTCCCGTTCGAGGGGATTTTCCCCTGGAGTTAACATCAGTGCTGACTCTCCACTCTCCCTAAAAGCCTTCGATGAGACTATAAACTGAGGCCCCGGTGCGAACTGCACGCAGAACATCTTATGCACAGGATAAATCCTGTTCCGCTTTTCGTAAGAGTAGGCCATTGTGTGCCGATGGGAACAGATGACAAAATTGACAAAACTGCATACACACAGGGACTGGATGAAAAAAAGCACACCAGCGCTGATTCCATTATCCTCGATATAAAAATATAATAATATAATAATAATATAAAAAGGTGGCATGGCCTAGTGGTCAGAGCGTTGAGCTGGCGATCTGACAACCTGGGTTCCAGTCACCCCCGAGACGCCTGTTCAAAGGGATTTTCCTCCTGGAGTTAACGCCGGTACCCCTCCCCCCTGAAAGCCCTCTGGATGAGACTATAAGGCAAGATCCCGTATACAAACGCATGCAGAACATCTTGCCCACATGATAGTTGGAAGAGTAGGCCATTACGTGCAGGTTAACAATGGATCCCCCTCCCCCCCCCCACCCCAAAAAAAAAAAAAATGCAGACACACCGGTGTTATGGTTACATGTCGTCCTAAAGCCATTGACTAAATGGTGGGCTAAAAATCGCATACGCAGTATCTTTCTTAAATGTTTTTTTTTTTTTTTAGATAAAACAAATATAGACTACATTTCAAATAATACAAACAGTTGTAATAAATAAAAGTTTCCATACGAATTATGTGTATACTACATTCTAAGTGATTCAAACATTCTAAAATAAATCAGATGTATAATATTGCATTCTATGATAGGGTTATATTGTAAAGATTGAAGATATACAATGATATTCCTTTATATTTATAACATATGTAATCTATCATATTTTATCATTTATTTAATAATCTAACGTACTTATCTAACTTAAATAATATCAGATTACAAATAAATATAATATAGATGAAGAGGAGAAAGAGCAGACAGGAAGAGATGGAGGAAAATAGCGAATGGAAGAGAGAATCACAAAGAGAAGCAGAGAGAGAGAGGAGTGGAGGGAATGGTGAAGCAGGGGGAGTGACAGAAGCAGAATTATTATATATAATAAATCAGACAGATAAGATAGACAGAAGAGCAGAGCGAGAAGAGAGAGACAGACAGACAGACAGAGAAGAAGAGAGAGATGATAGAGACGATCGAGGATCGATGATCGAAACTTATGTAAAAAGGTAAAGGCGTCCCATAACCTGTGTGGTCGTAGGGGAGCGAGGCGTCAGAGACCTCAGCTTCTCTAGGGGCCACATATTGAGGGCCGGTGGCGCCCATCTCCTCTCCCCCCTCGTGCTTACCTTCCCTGACCCTAAAAGAGGGCAGGTTCCCATTGACAGCTGGGTGAACTGGGAGGCTGGCTGTGCTGTGCTGAGAGCCAAGGTGCGAAGACGGTCACCCATTCCTTTACTGCTTAACCTTAGCTCGGAGAAAGTGCGCGTGCTCTGACCACTGAGCTATCCCGTCCTATGAAGGCTATATAAAGGTGAAGGGTAACGTTAAGGCGTTATAAAGGAAACTTCGGCTCGTGCAGTGCTGCAGTGCTTGCGCGGGCCGTTCTCTCTTGCTGCTTCAACAGAATTGTTCTATTTTTGGGGTGGCCCGTGGCGCTGAAGTGGGAGACCTTCTGACTTTCTGGCTTCTGTCTGTCCACAACAGTTCCCTAAATCGGAGTACTTCCGCTGGGACTCGGATAAAATTTCAACAACAACAACAACAACAACCAACACAACAATCAACAACGGTAAAAGTGTTCCTATAACCTATGCGGTCGTTGGTGGAGGGG
>CM060346.1:29990045-29997545 GCA_030674155.1 Stramonita haemastoma | reverse complement strand
TTAGACTTCAGGTTGCAAGTGCATCCTGTGCGTAGCACTGGGTTGTCCATCAGAAGCTTTAGGGAAGAAGAAGGAGAACAAGAAGAAGTCAAAAAGAAGAAAAGAAGAAGAATGCAAAAAGGAAGAAGAAGAAGAATGTAAAGAAGAAGAAGAATGTAAAGAAGAAGAAGAATGTAAAGAAGAAGAAGAAGAAGTCAAAAAGAAGAGTGCAAACAGGAAGAAGAAGAAGAAGAAGAAGAAGAAGAAGAAGGAAGAAGAAGAAGAAGAAGAAGAAAGAAGAAGAAGAATGCAAAGAGGAAGAAGAAGAAGAAGAATTGCAAAGAAGAAGAAGAAGAAGAAGAAGAAGAAGAAGAAGAAGAAGAGTGCAAAGAATGCAAAGAAGAATAGCAAAGAAGAATGCAAAGAAGAATTTAAAGAAGAGTACAAAGAAAAAGAATGCAAAGAATGCAAAGAAGAAGAAGAAGTAGAAGAAGAAGAAGGAAAATGCAAAGAAGAGGGAGAAAAATGCAAAGAGGATATGCAATAAAGAAGAAGAAGAAGAAGAAGAATTGCAGAAGAAGAAGTTGTGTGTCATTGAGAACTCAGAATGATTCAATTTCCCACCTCCCCTGTTCTCTCCGCCACCTTCTAACACCCCTCCCCACCCCCTCCATCCTAACACCCCCTCCCCCTCCCCACCCTCCCAACCCTTTACCCCCACCCAACCCTCTCCCCTGCTCTCTCCTCCACCCCTCCCCCCCCACCCCCACCACCCCGTCCCTCCACCCCCTCCCCTAACCCCCCACCATCCCCCCTCCCTCCCAACACCCCCCCCATCCCCGTTCCCTCCAACACCCCCCCATCCCGTTCCCCCCACCACCCCCTCCACAACCCTCTCTCCCCCTCCTAACACCCCCACCATCCCCGTCCCCCTCACCCCCACCACCCGTTCCCCCCCCACCCCCTCTCTCCCCCCTCCTGTCCCCCCCCACCCCGTCCCCTCCCCCACACCCCACCACCTTCCCCCTCCCCTCCTACCCCCCCTGTCCACTCCCCCCACCACCCGTTCCCCACTCACCCCCACCACCCGTTCCCCCCTCCCCCCCCTCGCTCCCCCCTCCGCCCACCTGTCCACTCCCCCCTCCCCCCCCCCCAGTCCACTCTCCCCCTCCCTGTCCTCCCCCTTCTGCTCAAATCTCATCTCTCTCCTACTCTCCTTCCCCTGTCCTCCTCCCTCCCTATGCTTCTCCCTGGCACAAACACGGGAAAATAGATAACACATTACTCCAAAGTTTGGAGGATTAGAAGTTAGGGGCAGATCCCCCTTTACAGATCTGCAATTCCTAACTCACAGCTTAACCTGTTGCCACACATTTTTACAACTTCTCATTAAACCAAGAAGTTCAAATTCCAAAGGTGTCTTTTACTATATGTTCACACAAATTGAAAAAACATGCATGTCTACAATCATTTTCTTTCCCTTCTACTTCTTTCACACAGGTCAACAGTAAGTCTACAATTTCATATCAAAACTACTGCTTCATTTCCATCGGATGAAAGATTTGATCTGGACTACAAAGCAACTGCAAACAATTAAAAGGGATGGAACTCTTTATAAGGATATGTAGCCTGTGGAGGGGAAGTAATATTGATATCAAGTAGCACACACACACTTTCTGAATGATTTGGAACAATATTTTTATCAGAAATTGCTCAACACTGCATATTCAACTTTCATCTCATGACAAAATGTTAATCAGTTATGTTAAACTTTTACTTTATGGGGATGATAGCTTTTATTCTCCACTACAAAGAAGGGTTACAAGATGCTTTAGACATTTTGGATTCTTACTGTTTTTATTAGAAACTTGTGAATCTAGTGAAAACCAAAATCTTGATATTCATCAACAATAGACCTCTAATAATTATGTAAAATAGCAGAAAAGAACTTGAAGTTCTGTAACAGTTTTAACTATTTAGGAATCAACTTCAGTAGCAGTGGTAGTTTTGGAAAATGCTGGGAAAAATGCTTATGATAAAGCTACTTAAGTCATGTTTAAGTGATAAGGACTGCATGGCAAAAAAGAACTATGTACACATAAAATGGTTGTATGTGTTTTATCTATTGATGTGAAATTAGGGGCATATGAAAATGTAATGCATGAAAAATGTTTATGATAAAGCTGCTAAAGTCATGTTTAGCTTGATAAGGACTGCACAGCAAATAGAACTACAGACACATGTGGCATTTGATTTATTCGATAAAATTGTTTTACCTGTTTTGTTGTATGGATGTGAAATTTGGGGATATGAAAATATACAATATTTCCTAAGTTTCACTTAAAGGTTTTAAAATATAGTTTTCCTTTAACCTTCTTGCATTCGGATTCTCTGAACACAAACTGCCCCTAGATTTTGCATTCCATCATGAAATCAGATCAGGCACACATGCTTGCTAGCCTTTTCCTCCTTCTAAGTACATACCAGCAGCTACAATTACTTCAGATTCTCAGCAGGGCTTCTACTTCTAGCCTGATAGAGCTTTGACATGTGGTAGCAATTAGTGATGGTCACAGCATGATGGAAATCTACTGTGTGTAAATCCAGCAAATCCGAGATTCAGAGGGGGCATTTATTCAATCCAGCAAATCCCCGGTTCCAGTTCCAGACTAAGAGGGTTAGTATGTGGAGAAACAGGCAGGTATTCCTTGTCTAGTTTGGTCTCTGATGAATGGTGTGTTTCTGGATGCAGCTGCTCAACTTCCAGTATGAAAAGCTGCCATCAAGTATTCACCAAGATAATGAAAGATTTACTTGACAAATACTTGATTCAATCAGCATGGCTAAATACGATTAAAAAATATTATTCACATGTGTACATTGTGTATTTTAAAGAAATTGATATAGTTTAAATTTTTTTGAGGTTTTAATGCTATTTGTTTGTCATTTTGTGATGAACGAATTTTGTGGATGGCGCCATTGGAGGATGCAATTTCTGTCTTCTTTGCCGAGTGGTTATAAACAAACACTTTGTTTTACTTGAAATAAAAGATATATGACTGAGTTCTGTCTATTCAATAAGTTTATTGATATCTGCCTGCATATCACTCACAAGCTGGTTTAGATCACTGCTGTTACATTGAATTGAATTGATGTATCATCAACAATATATTTGACCTAAACAAGGAATATGCAGAGGTAGGTTGTTATTATTAGAGATAGAGAAAAGAAGTGGTCCTAGTATTGATCCCTGTAGTATTCCATATTTCAAGGGTAATAAGGTCACTCCTATGCTCAAGTTCAACAAGCTGTTGATGATTACTGAGAAATGGGTGTAAAATCTTAATGCTTGGTTGAAAATCTTATGGCATTTTGATTTTTGAATGAAAAGAGAAAATTAGGTTATACTGAAGATGAACATTGCTCAACTGTATTTAGTGTTTTTGACACATTCTGACGTGCCTGCTAAAACATTTTTAAGGCAATATTACCTCCCCTTCAAAGGCTATTATAAAGAGTGAGATTCTGTTTTATTGTTTGAAGTCGCTGAGAATACCAGAGAAAAGCTGTATGTAATGGAAATGAAGCATCAGTTTTTACGTAAAATTGTAGACTGTGCTATTTAGCTATCTGAAATGAGGGTGTGGTGGACCAAAATATAAAAGTATGCTTTTATTTTCAAATTCTGAAGAGATATAGAAAAAGACACCTTTAAATTGTGGCATTGTTAGTCTAATATATAGGTTGTAAAAGTTTGAAGAGAACAAGTTAAGCTTTGAGTTAGGAACTGCAGATCTGTAGGGGATCTGCCCCTAACTTCTAATCCTCCGAGTTGGAGGAGATGTGTTGTCTATCTTCCATGTTTGTGCCAGGGAGAAGATAGGGAAGAATAGAGGATGGGAGGGAGAAGGGAGAGAGGAGGGGGGGGGGTCTTGGAAGGTTAGGGGGGGGGGGGGGAGGAGGGGGGAGATGGGGGGTGGGAGGAGGAGGAGGGGAGGGGGGGGAGGGAGGGGGGAGGATGGAGGGGGGGGAGGGGGGTGGGGATGGGGGGCAGGGATGGGGGGCAGGCATGGGGGGTAGGGAGGGGGGCAGGGGAGGGAGGGGGGCAGGGATGGGGGGGAGGGGTGAGGGGGCAGGGATGGGGGTGGCGGGGTGGGGAAGGGGGATGGGGGGTAGGGGGGCAGGGATGGGGGGTAGGGGTAAGGGGGGGTAGGGGGCAGGGATGGGAGGAGGTGGAGGGGGGCAGGGTGGGGAGGTGGGGCAGGGATGGGGGAAGTAGTGGGGTAGGGAGGGATGGGGGGTAGGGAGGGGTAAGGGGGTGGGGGGTGAGGGGGGGCAGGGATGGGGGGGAGGGTAGGGGGGTGGGGGGAGGGATGGGGGGTATGGGATCAGGTGATGGGGGGTAAGGGTATGTGTGGGGGTGGGGGGAGGTGGGGGGAGGTGGGGGGAGGTGGGGTAGGGGGCAGGGATGGGGGGGAGGTGGGGTAGGGGGCAGGGATGGGGGGGAGGAAGGAGGGGCAGGGATGGGTGGAGGGGGGCAGGGAGGGAGAGGGCGGGGGTAGGGGGAGGGAGGGGAAGGAGGGAGAGGGCGGGGGTAGGGGGAGGGAGGGGGGCAAGGATGGGGAAGGGAGGTGGGGAAGGGAGGAGGGAGCTGGGGCAGGGATGAGGGGTAGGAGGGGGGGAAGTGGGGTAGGAGGGGGGGAGGGGGGGAGGAGGTGGGGCAGGGATGGGGGGGAGGTGGGGCAGGGATGGGGGGGAGGTGGGGCAGGGATGGGGGGAAGGCGGGGGAAGGAGTGGGGGTAGGGGTTGGGAGGAGGGAGGGGGTAGGGGTTGGGGGGGGAAGAGGGAGGTGGGGCAGGGAGGTGGGGGGAGGAGGAGGAGGGGCAGGGAGGTGGGGCAGGGATGGGGGGAGGGAGGGGGGTGGTAGGGGGAGGGAGGGGAGGAGGAGGTGTTACTTATATTCACACACACACACACACACACACACACACACACATGGATAGATCATAAGACCACTTCTTTTATGCTTTAGATTATTCTGTGGCCCTATCTTGTTTTATAAACTGTTATGTCATGCCTTGTTATTTTGTTTTCTTCACTATTTTCTGTCTGGAATCAAGCATATCATGTTGTCTTCTTTTCCGTTATATTGTGACAATACATTTTCTCTGTTTCCTTTCCTTTTTTATGCTATATTATTTGTACCTAGATTAAGAGTGTTTTGTTTTTCTATTCCTTTATTGATGTGTTTTTAAATTCATTTTTTAAAGAATGTGAGGGCAAAATGGAAACTAGGTGTGAAAGCTTAATGTTTTACCCTCAGTAAAGATCTTCTTGAATTACACACACACACACACACACACACACACACACACACACACACACAACACACACCTCTCTGCTTATCAAATAACTATTATTCTAAACACAATTTCTTCCGATTTTACAAAACAAACAGACTGTTATAATATACTACTACGCTGGATGTGTCTGTTTACACCTGTGCTGTGGCGTCTGCTACTTCTTTTGCTTTGTCTTCCTCAGTGGATTTCTCACGCATGTTTTATTCATTACTTTCATTCTCTCTGTGGCTGTAGCAAGATTCACAAACAATATGGACTTTGGATCATCCCGTTTATAGCTTTATAATGGTTAGCAAAGAAAATTTATCTCTGATTAATTCGCGGAGGGGTCTGACCCTGAAAGCTGCCAGTGACACAAAAACCGAGGCTGCGCACTTGACTGAAACTCCGGCCACTGGCGAAATGGAAAGAAAGTAGTTCGACATAAAAAGTGTTTTTACTTAAATCCCCCCCCAAAAAACACAAAACAAAACAACAACAAAGTTTTATTAAAACCAGTGGAATGTAATCGGGAAGAGTCAATTTACTAGTGTGTGTAGTCAGAAATTTGAAAGCAATTACTTTGCACCCCCAAATTTTTTTTCTTGGACTAAAAGCATCACCACACACCACCATCATGTACACCCTACACCCCCCCTCCCCACCCCTACCGACAACCTCCCCAACCCCTCATCCCCCCACCCCCCACCCCCACCCAGCAACCGTCCTCCTTCCTGTAGAAAAACAAACAAACTCTCGGCCTCGGCACACGTATAACAGCTCTCAATCCAACATCACTCTGTCATAGAGTGCTAAATTAATAATTTAGCATGCCCATTCCTTTTACCTAAGTCCAAGGTGGTCAGTTTTCCTGCTATAATTAGCACAGCTGTGCCCCAACAGGTGGGCGGGCTGGGCTGGACTAATAAGCAGTTAGAGAAGAGGTGAAAGTGTGGGGGAAAACTGACAAGCGGGGACGGATAGCCTAGTGGTCAGAACATTGCGCTGGCAATTTGACGACCCGAGCTCGAGTCCGGTCGAGGAGATTTTTCTCCTGGAGTTAACTAACATCAGTTCTGACTCCACTCTCCCCTAAAAATCCTTCGGATGAGACTTTTTTAAACCGAGGCCCCGTGTTCGTGCGAACGCACGCAGGACATCTTGCGCGCACACGTTAAATCCTGTTCCGCTTTTCGTAAGAGTAGGCCATCGTGTGCATCGTGTGGGAACAGATAACATTTACAAAAACTGCATACACACAGGGGGCTGGATGTAAAAACAAAAAGCACAAGAGTGCTTATCCCATTATCTTCGATCAAAAAGAATAAAAAAGAATACAATAAAGAAATACCTGTTGAAACTCATCCGCGGCGACATCGACAACATAGACGAGAAGGGCGATGAACCCAGGGGTGACTGAAGTCTCCAAGTCAAAGAGAAGGACGTAACTGAACAACAGCAGGAAGAGCAGCTGGAACACCTGCACATAGTCACACACACACACACGCACATACACACACACACACACACACACACATACATACACACAAACATACACACACATATACACGCACATGCACACACATACTCACATATATACCACACACACACGCACGCGTACGCACGCACGCACGCATGCACACACACACACACACACACGCGCGTGCGCGCATACACACACACGTACACGCGCGCGTGCGCGCACGCACGCACACACATACATACAAACATACACACACACGCACGCACGCACATACACACAGACACATACACATACATACACATGCACGCACGCACGCACGCGCGCACGCGCACACACGCACACAAGCCGGAACTCAATTCAATTTTTGTTAAATGTGTGTGTGTGTGTGTGTGTGTGTGTGTGTGTGTGTGTGTGTGTGTGTGTGTTGTGGTGGTGTGTGTGGTGGTGGTGGATGAAGTGACGCCAGTGGGTGGGGAAGCAGAGAGAGAGAGAGAGAGAGAGAGAGAGAGAGAGAGAGAGAGAGAGAGAGAGAGAGAGAGAGAGAGAGAGAGAGAGAGAGAGAGAGGAGAGGAGAGAGAGAGAGAGAGAGAGAGAGAGAGAGAGAGAGACAGACAGACAGACAGACAGACAGACAGACAGACAGACAGACAGACACAGACACACACACACACACACACACACACACACACACACAAG
>CM060346.1:29972545-29975045 GCA_030674155.1 Stramonita haemastoma | reverse complement strand
CACAATCCACTCCACCACAACCCACCCACACTCCACCACAACCCACTACAAGCCACTCATACGCCACCACAATCCACCCCACTCGCACTCCACCACACTCTACTCATACTACACCAGAATCCACTCTACCACAATAATTCACTCCACCACACTCCACTCATACTCCACCAATATCCACTCCACCCACGCCCCACTACAATCCATCCCACACTCCACTACAATTCTATCACACTCTTCCACAATCCACTCCACAGCACCCCATCCATCCCCCCACTATCCACCCACACCCACCCCTCTGCCACCCCCTGCCACTCCACTGCCACTCCACTCCACTGCCACTCCACTCCTCTCCACTGCCACTCCACTCCACTCCACTGCCACTACACTTCCACTCCGCTGCCACTCCACTGCCACTCCACTCCACTGCCACTCCACTCCACTGCCACTCCACTCCACTTCCACTCCACTCCACTCCACTGCCACTCCACTCCACTGCCACTCCACTCCACTGCCACTCCACTGCCACTCCACTCCACTGCCACTGCACTCCACTCCACTCCACTCCCACTCCACTGCCACCTACTGCCACTCCACTGCCACTCCACTGCCACTCTACTGCCACTCCACCAAGGAGAAAGAAACCCTAAAGAAAAGACTAACGATCTCTTACTGCCTTCTTGTCATCTGCGTCAGTGTCCAAGAAATAGTTGAGGATGGAGTTGCCGATGATTCGTGTCTTTTGTCCGGCGGAGATTTGCAGCTGGCTGGGACTCTATAACAACACCATCAACACCGTTCTGAGTACTGCTGACACTATCACAGCACGGCAACTCGCTTTGCAAAAAATGAAAATAAGTGATCTAGGATAGTATCATTGCTGATATGGTTTTTTTTCAGTGTAGTCAATTATTATTTTTTTTACGTGATTGCATTATGACACATTGTTTTCAGTTACCTGAGATAATATTATAGGTTTTTCAGTATACCCGGTCATTATTTTTCGATGACTGTAGTTGTTACTGCCCCCCCCCTCCCCCCCCCCAACAGTATGATCAGTCATTATCCGTGATAACAGTTTTGCTACAATTTTCCAGCTTAATCATCACCTGTGATAACAGTTTGGTTACAATATAATCAATCATCACCTGTGATAACAGTTTGGTTACAATATAATCAATCATCACCTGGGATAACAGTTTGGTTACGATATAACCAATCATCACCTGTGATAACAGTTTGGTTACAATATAATCAATCATCACCTGGGATAACAGTTTGGTTACGATATAACCAATCATCACCTGTGATAACAGTTTGGTTACAATATAATCAATCATCACCTGTGATAACAGTTTGGTTACAATATAATCAATCATCACCTGTGATAACAGTTTGGTTACAATATAACCAATCATCACCTGTGATAACAGTTTGGTTACAATATAATCAATCATCACCTGTGATAACAGTTTGGTGACAATATAATCAATCATCACCTGTGATAACAGTTTGGTGACAATATAATCAATCATCGCCAGTATCATCAGTCGTTATCCGTGATAACAGTTTGGCTACAATTTTCCAGCACAATCATCTCCTGTGATAACAGTTTGGTTACGATTACAATATAATCAGCCATTTTCTGTGATAACAGTTTGGTTAAAATATAATCAATCATCACCTGTGATAACAGTCTGGTTACAATATAATCAGCCATTTTCTGTTATAACAGTTTGGTTAAAATATAATCAACCATTACCTGTGATAACAGTTTGGTTACAATATAGTCATTCATTACCTGTGATAACAGTTTGGTTACAATATAATCATTCATTATCTGTGATAACAGTGCAACTACAACTTTCCAGCGTGAACAATCATTATATCATTATGTCATCACATTCTTCAGTCCTCCATTTGTGCTGCAACCGTAGGCCTTTTTTTTTTTTATAATAAAAAGCTGTTGACAGCTTTTCACAGCTTCAGGTAAAAACTACACTAGATGATACAAAACCGGTCAAGAAACTTTGGTACCCCCCTCCCTCCTTTCCTAACCAGTTCACATGAAGAGAAAAGCCAGAACAGTTTGGACACGGAATCAAACAGGAAGAAGCTAACCTCTAGATGCCTAGGGGACGGGATAGCCTAGCGGTCAGAACATTGCGCTCGCAATTTGACGACCCGGGTTCGATTCCCGCTCGAGGGGATTTTTCCTCTGGAGTTAACATCAGTACTGACTCCACTCCCCCCAAAAGTCTTTCGGATGAGACTATAAACCGAGGCCCCGTGTGCGAACGCACGCAGAACTTCTTGCGCACATATTAAATCCTATTCCGCTTTTCGAAAGAGTAGGCCATTGTGTGCCGGTGGGAACAGATGACAAGATTTACTACTACTACTACTACTACTACTACTACTACTACTACTACTACTACTACTACTACTGCTACTGCTACTACTACTACTACTACTACTACTACTACTACTACTACTACTACTA
>CM060346.1:29960045-29962545 GCA_030674155.1 Stramonita haemastoma | reverse complement strand
TACCCCCCTCAGTTCTTTGCCATCTGCTTGCTTCCTAGCCGCAACGTGCATGCGCGGGGTCAGCGCTATAGGAACGACAAGCAATCCTCCTTTAACGATCATTTCCAACTTCCTTGTGACGTACACGGTATTTTATCTTATTTCTTTTATTTCATACCACTTTAGGTCACAGCAGATTTCTCTGCGTGAAATTCGGGCTGCTCTCCCCCGGGGAGACAGCGCGTCGTTGAAAGTGCAGCGCCTACCCATTATTTTTTTTTCTTTTTTCTGTCTGCATCAGTATTTGTTTCCCTATCAGAGTGGCTTTTTTCTACAGAATTTTGCCAGGGAAAATCCTCTTGTTGCCGTGGGTTCTTTTTTACAATAATTATTTTGATTGTAACACACGGGACCTCGGTTTATCGTCTCATCCGAAAGACTAGCACCCAGACCACAACTCAGGGTCTAATGGATGGAGGAAAAGTTTTGGGCCCAAACGGGGTTCGAACCTACGCACGCTCCAACCCAGACTTTCCGCTTTCTAGGCAGGCGCGTTACCTCTAGACCACTGATACTGATCCACATACTGCTCTATGTCTTCAAGCCTCCCTCCCTCCCCCGAAAAAAACCCCAACAAAAACATACATACAGCGCATTTTTTATATGTAAAAAAAAACCCTGTGAAAACAAGCAGACATTTAAAAAAAAAATCGAATTAGCTCAACTATAGAAAGTACTACATGATTCGGAAGCTAAAGGCTGGAGTGTAGCCCCCCCCCCAAAAAAAAAAGAGCAGCAACTCAGGCTACACATAACAATTAGCTTCCGGGGGTCAAGTAGTATTTTCTTCTATAGAGCGCCAGTCAGAAACAGGTTTGCTGGTTTTCACAGAGTTTTTTAAAGTATGAAAAATGCTTTGGGGGTTGAGGCCATAGATGAACACCAGGTAGGGATGAGAAAGTGGGAAATGATCATCAAGTGAGGATTGCTTGTGTTCCTACAACGTTGTTGACCCCGCGCATGCATTTTGTGGTGAGGCAGCCAGCAGACGACAAAGGACTGAGGGGGTACAGTGTTTTGCTGAATTTTTTTTTTTAAAGTTCAAACCTACCAAATTTGTTTGTAGTGACCTGAGTTTTGAGTTAGGGACTGGTCTTTCTAAAAAAAAGAAAAAAGAAAAAAAAAAGGTTTATTTTTGTGGATGACTTAGCGCGTGCAGTACGAACGCAAGTGTAATATATGAAAATAGAAGGAAAACTGCCCAAATTGAACTGTCATGTGTATTTTATTATTTATTTATTTATTTATTCTTTTCTATCGAGAATAATGGAATAAGCACTCATGTTTTTTGTTTTTTTTGACATCCAGCCCCCCCCCGCGTGTGTGTGCAGTTTTTGTAAATCTTGTCATCTGTTCCCCACCGGCACACAATAGCCTACTCTTACGAAAAGCGGAACAGGATTTAACATGACTGTGCGCACGATGTTCTGCGTGCGTTCGCACGCACACGGGGCCTCCTCGGTTTACAGTCTCATCCGGAAGAATTTTGGGAAGAGTGGGAGTCAGCACTGATGATAACTCCAGGAGAAAAATCTCTCCTCGAACTGGGGCGGGGGGGGGGGGGGGGGGGGGGGGGGGGGAGGGGAGAAGCGAACTCGGGTCGTGAAATTGCAAGCTGCAATGTAATTCTGACCATTAGGCTATCCCGTCCCCCCAGGATGTAAGCTACGGGGTGACTGACCGTTCAGCAAGGCATCCAGAATGACGGCGTCCAGCGTTCTGGCGTTGGGGGTGTAGAAGGTCAGGTGTTTCCAGGACTCCCACACTCGCGCCAGTCTGTCCTTGTCCTTCTTGCGCAGCCCGGGCGTTTTCTGCCCCTTCTTCAAAAGGTCACAACTGGAAGGGGGGAGGGGGGGTGGGAGAAAGGAAGGAATGAAGGATCTAGGAATGAATGAAGGAATGAAGGAATGGATGGATGGATGGATGGATGGATGGATGGATGGATGGATGGATGGATGGATGGATAGATGGATGGATGGAATGAATGGATGAATGGATGGATGGATGGATGGATGGATGGATGGATGGATGGATGAATGGATGGATGAATACGTGAATGAATGAATAGATGAATGAATGAAGGAGATCTAATCTAATCTCTCTCTCTGTCTCTGTCTCTCTCTCTCTGTCTCTGTCTCTCTCTCTCAGTAGCTGAGATACAGCTCTTTGTTGTTTTTTTTGGGTTTTTTTTAAAAGAAAGCTGCTCTGTCAGTTGCACAGATAAGAGATCAAAAGAAAGCATATTACACGAACTGGGAACGGCAAGAAAGCTCCTTACTTTAATATTAAAAAAAAAAAGAAACTAAGATGTGTAGGCCATGCGCTACGAAGCCAAGATACAGACTTCATGAACATTGTCTTTCAAAGCAAGACTGAGGGGGAAAAAAAAAGAAAAAAAAAGGTCAGACCACCAGCTTCTCTCATTGGCAACATCACCACAGAATCCTGTGGTATTCATGAG
>CM060346.1:29922545-29937545 GCA_030674155.1 Stramonita haemastoma | reverse complement strand
ACCCACTTTTCCGCTAGGAGCCATTAAAGGCAGGTAGGGTCAAGTTGGCAATTTTGAGATTTTGATTGATTATTAAAGTATAGCCATTATTCTACCTTATAGTGAAATATCAAGTCATAATTTTGTTTCCTTTTGCCTTTAAACGTGTTTAAAAAAAATACCCAAGCCCTCATTCTGACCACCTATCAGGATGCTAAACTTGTCAATTTCTCATTTTGTCATTTCCTGCAGTCTAGTATTTTAACTTGCAATAACTTTACCTAGAATTGTCCGATTTTCAATCTGTTTTTTTTTGGTATTGTATAGCCATTTTATTGCAGTTTGATAACATGCCAATAACTCAAAATTGACCTCTGGTGCAATGCGTCTCATTATGTGGTGATGCTATTTAATAGCATCCCCATCTTCTGGAAATGGTGTGCTTGGAATTCCCTCTTTTCTATCCCCCCTCTCTTTTGTTTCTGCCTTGTTCCTTTTCTTCCTGTCACCTGTCTTGTCTTGTTTTCTACCCTCTTGGTCCTTTCTCCCCCCCCCCCCCCGGCCTTTTTTTTTCTCCATCCTCCCCCCCCCCCCTCCATCCACGGAAAGACTTAAAAGACAACAATTCTCTCTCATGCCGAAGTCGGATACCTTGGGCCGGACTTTTGTCAGACGCTTAACGCTGAAGTCATTCGGATGAGTTTGAACGCATGCAGAACATCTTTCGCACACGTTAAAACCCCGTCCCGCCTTACGAAAGAGCAGGCCATTGTGTGCTGGTAGGAGCGGATGACAATTTTTTTAAAAACAAAACCAAAACCAGCATGCACACAGGTGTCGTGTTTAGACACCATCCCTGAATAAAATCGGGGAGTTGGAGTCCCCAGGGCGGCTCGGGGCTGTATACATACGCGCGCACACACACACACACACACACACACACACACACACACACACACACACACACACACACACACACACACACACACACACACACACACACACACACACACACACACACACACACACACACACACATCTATCTATCTATCGATCTATCGATCTATCTATCTATCTATCTATCTATCTATCTATCTATCTATCTATCTATCTATCTATCTATTTATCTATCTATCTATCTATCTATCTATCTATCTATCTACTATCTATCTATCTATCTATCTATAATATCTATAATATATATACTATATATAATACTCTTCAACCTCTTCCTCGAAAACATCATGACAGAGACACTGCAAAACCACCACACTTCCATCTCCATTGGTGGAAGACCCCTTTGCAACCTCAGATTTGCAGATGACATTGACCTCATGGGCAGCAGCAAACAAGAACTGCAAATCCTCACAGACAGTCTAACAGATCGAGCGAGCGCATACGGCATGGAGGTCAGTACAGAGAAATCGAAGATCATGGTCAACAGCGCGAGTAATGACAGCACGGAAATAAAGATGAATGGAGAAATATTGGAAGAGGTGAGCCAATTCAAATACTTAGGCTCCATCCTAACAAAAGATGGCACATCAAACAATGAGGTGAAAGCTCGCATTGCAACAGCAACATCTGCTCTAGTCAGACTCCAGAGGATCATCAGAAGCAACAACATCAGCTTCTGCACCAAATACCACCTCTACAAATCCCTCGTGATATCTATCCTCCTATATGGCTGTGAATCATGGACTCTGACAGCAGAGTTAGAGAGAAGAATCCAAGCATTCGAGAACAAGTGCCACAGAAGACTCCTCAAAATATCATACAAAGAACACAAGACCAATAACTATGTGAAAGAAGAAATCAAAAAGTGTGTGGGCCCCCAAGAGCCTTTGCTCTCCACCATAAAGAGGAGAAAGCTGATGTGGTTTGGTCACACCACAAGACACAACACCCTAGCAAAAACCATCTTGCAAGGAACAGTCGAGGGCAAGAGAAGAAGAGGCCGCCAAAAGAAATCATGGGTTGACAACATCAAAGACTGGACTGCCCAACCCCTGCAACGCCTCCTACTAGCCACACAGGATCGTGAAGCATGGAAAAAGATCTCCGTTGCGTCTTCTCTCATGTCCCCCCTACGTCCTTTGGGACATGGGACTGAGTGAGTGAGTGAGTGATATATAATATATAATAATAATAATAATAATAATAATAATAATAATAATAATAATAATAATAATAATAATAATAATAATAATAATAATGGGTAGGCACTGCACTTGTGGCGGGCGACACGCTCTCCCCGGGAAGAGCAGCCCGACTTTCACGCAGAGAAATCTGCTGTGACATAAAGTGGTATATAAAAGAAATAATATAATAAGAAATAACAGCAGCGGAACGCATTTGGGCTCATTCATTTGACAGACAACAAGAGTTGCTGTCTGAGCGTTCCACAGAGAACATGTGACAGAGTGTACATGAAGAGAACGAACGAGTTGTGTCTAAACTCGCAGCTTACTTACTGTGTACAGAAAATTGGGGGGGGGGGGGGGGGGGGGGGGGGGGGGGGGGGGCGGGATAGTTAGCTAAGTGGTCAGAGAGCTCGCTTTGCCCCGAATCAAGTTAAGCAGCGTAAAGTGTGGTTACCTGCTGTATGGGTGACTGTTTGCACGCCTTGGCTTCAGTACAGCTCCACCCCCCCACCCCCACCCCCCAATCCAGTTCACCCAGCTGTAAATGGGTACCTGCGCTCTTTCGGGTCAGGGAAGGTAAAGCAGCGAGGGAGAAGAGATGGGCGCCACCGCTCTCAACATGCTGGCCCCTAGAGAAGTTGAGGTCTCGTTGACACCTCGCTCCCCTACGACCGCCTAGGTTATGGGACACCTTTACTTTTACCCCTTTTTTTTTTAAACGTCTTGTACACATGTTAAAACCCGTTCTGCCTTTGGGAAGAGTAGCCGATTCGTGTCAGTCAGAACGTATGACAAAAGTAAGACGTTCTACAAGCGTTAGCGCACGGGAGTTTGATTTCATAGGACTTTCAGGTGGAGTGGAGACGGCACTGACGCCTCCCCCCCCCCCAATCCAGTTCACCCAGCTGTAAATGGGTACCTGCCCTCTTTAGGGTCAGGGAAGGTAAAGCAGCGAGGGAGAGGAGATGGGCGCCGCCCTCAATATGCTGGCCCCTAGAGAAGCTGAGGTCTCTAATGCCTCGCTCCCTTACGACCGCCTAGGTTATGGGACACCTTTCCCCTTTTTAAATTGTTTAAGACACATCAAATAATCATACAAACTCTCGGTTCGCCTTGAGTTTAACCACAAAGTATTTCAGAAACAGCAAACACACCAACTCCCGACTCCCATGTTGCTTTTCAGATATCATGTCAAAGCCATCAGATTACAAACTCTTTTATTTCCCCTAGCTATTCATCAAATATTCTAGATACATCAAATATCTCCTAAGTCGGAGTGTGGCTACCTTAATGGTGGGCATAAACAGTTGCATATACAAAATCTCCCCATTGGTTAATTCTCAGTGCTCTAGCTGAGGAACGAAAAAAAAGAGAGGACATTCTATAAACGCTCCATTTTTCCGCTAGATTTTTACCAATGAATAAAAGGTTTCAAACACAACAAAAACACACAAGCCCTAGTTTCACCCCAAAATGTTTCACGGGACGTTTTAGACACACCAAATACACCGACTCATATTAAACTTTGCCCACAAGTTTTTTGCCCACAAAATATCTTAACCTACATCAAACACACAAAACTCTCGACTCTCTCTCTCCCCAAGTTTTTCCACCAAAACATGTAGACACATCACATACACAAACTTGGATTTCCCTTCCAAATTGCCACAAAAGTACTTAGACACACCAAACACACAAATTCTCGTTCAACTCCCGTCACTCTTTTTATTTTTTATTTTTATAAGAACAACAAAACAACAAAATAGGTTAGATATATCCAATAAACAAACTCTCGTCTCCCCCACCCCCCACCCACCCCGATTTTTCAGAAAATATTTAAAACATATCAAATATAATACGCTTTTATTTGACCCTTACCTTTTCATACACACACACATACATACACACAACACGATTCACAGATGAATACAAACGTAGTTCTGCATTTTTCTGTATGGTTTAGACTTGTACTTCCCACTGTACTGATGACAATGCTTTCACTGGTTCTCTGTATTCTCCCAGTCATAGTTCTCCTTAGGAGCTTGTCTAATTCCTCTTCTCCTCATTCCTCATGATGGTGACATGAAAAGGAAGACACGGACATTATTGTGTTCTTACCATACACCGCTCTGATAACACCGCTGCCACACATCAAAATCTTTCTCTACCCCTCAAAGCAGCGGTACCAGTATTAAACTACACCAGGAACTTATATCACCTGATAAGACTAAGAGCCTAAAAAAAAAAACCCAAAAAACCCCGGGTGTGGTGTCGCAAAGTAGTTTCTTGTCCGAAAGTGGACAGACAAAAACAAAACGGGGAAAAAAAACCCCTCCCCGGTTAATGAAAACTTGCTGTGAACACTGACCTCCTTTCCTTCGCCAGGTGGTCTGCCCTGCCAATGCACAGACTGCAAATCCCAAGACAAATTATTCCTCATGCGACAATTCCTAAACTGTGTTTGTGGGCCTGTGAATCGGGGTAAAACAACACATTTTTCCCTCGGAGAAAAAAAGTTGGGGACTCGGCCTACCTGGCTTATGTGCCCTGTCTCCATAATATTAATTAATTAATATGATTAATAATTATCTTTTTTTTTAATGCAGTTTTTGCTCTGGGTCGGGTTTCAGTGTGTGTTCATATAAAACAGTGTGCTAAACAGATTGAAAATAAAAGTCCGATGACGTTTGGATCGGGTTCGAGTAGTTAGACGGCACTGATCCAGATAGCGACTAAAAGTTGTCTAAGGACACCACAGACAAGTCGTCTTTCGTCAGTTTGTTTACATAGCAATCAACCCTGACTACAGGACAAGAATAAGAATGTGTGTGTGTGTGTGTGTGTGTGTGTGTGTGTGTGTGTGTGTGTGTTTGTGTTTGTGTTTGTGTTTGTGTGTGTGTTTGTGTCAGTGTGTCTGTCTATGTGTGTCTCCGTGTGTTCTTGAATTTAACTTTTCTCGTGTGTGTGTGTGTGTGTGTGTGTGTGTGTGTGTGTGTGTGTGTGTGTGTGTGTGTGTGTGTGTGTGTGTGTGTGTGTGTGTGTGTGTGTGTGTCTGTCTGTCTGTCTGTCTGTCTGTCTGTCTGTCTGTCTGTGTCTCTGTGTGTTTGTGTGTGTTTCTGTGTGTTCTTGAATTTAACGCCTTTTCTCATTTAGTGATATTTGACTCTCTCTCTCTCTCTCTCTCTCTCTCTTCTCTCTCTCTCTCTCTCTCTCTCTCTCTATATATATATATATATATATATCTCCCTTCCTCTCTCTCTCTCTCTCTTCTCACCCCTCTCTCTCCCCTTCTCTCTGCACTACACATTCTCGCACCACACACACACACACACACACACACACACACACACACACACACACACACACACACACACACACACACAAACAAAAAGTAATTTTTAAAAAATCCACCGGGAGAAAAAATGGATAGACAGCACCCAGCAAACCGTCAAAACGTATCCTGTGACAGCATTATAGTACGGTCACACCAACCCTCTGCTCTGCTCTCTTCGTTCCTTTTTCCACAAACATACATACACTCAAATACCTTGGTAGACAAAGCTCACATTACCATTGGCCTGAGAATAGTATGACACCCATCCCCTAACCCCCCCCCCCCCACCGCCCCCCCCCCCCTCTTAAATGCACACCCATGCATGTGTGCTTTATCGGTTTTGAAATATGTACATTCAGACCCCTCCATGTTAAGTGTACAATAAGGCGAAAATAAACAGATAAAAAAAACTCTCCCACCAACTCGAACATTAGCAAAAAAACAAAAACAAAAAGAAGAAGAAGAAAGAATTAAAAAGAAAAACCAAAAAAAAGAAGAAAGAAAAAAGAAAAAAAGAAGAAGAAAGAAAGGGTGATACGATACAAGGATAAAAAACTGAACCAAACTTAACCTATACATTACAAAGCAAAAACAACAACAAACAATTAATAAAAAAACAACAACAACAAACAAGCAAACAATATTCAAACAAAAAATAACAGCACAGAAAAAAAAGAATTTTAATGACTCCTCACCCCTCTTACACAGAGAACGAACACACACACACACATACATACATACACACACACACACACACACACACACACACACACACACACACACACACACACACACACACACACACACACACACACACACACACACACACACACACACACACACACACACACTCACACATATGAACGGAAGACAAAATTTACAAAACTGCATACACACTGGGACTAAACGTGAAAAAAGCACACGAATTATTCCACTATCCTTGAAACAAAAAGAACTTAATTTAAAAAAAAAATGAAACACACAGACACAGAGAGAAATACACACACACACACACACACACACACACACACACACACACACACACACACACACACACACACACACACACACACACTCGCGCGCGCGCGCGCGCGCGAGCGCGCTTTTCGTAAGAGTAGGCCATCGTGTGCCGGTGGGAACAGATGACATTTATAAAACTGCATACACACGGGGACTGGATGTAAAAAAGCACAAGAGTGCCTTTTCCATTATCCTCGATATAAAAGAATAAATCAAATCAAATCAAATCAAACACACACACACACACACAGAGCCTATGGGGTCGATGGATACTGTGTGTGTGTGTGTGTGTGTGTGTGTGTGTGTGTGTGTGTGTGTGTGTGTGTGCGTGCGTGTGTGTGTGTGTGTGTGTGTGTATGTGCGAGCGCGAGCGCGCGCGTGTGTGTGTGTGTGTGTGTGTGTGTGTGTGTGCGTGTGTGTGCGTGGGTTCGTGGGTATATGTGTGTATGCATTTGTTCATGCATTGAAAGGCGGAGTTAGCTATTCCTTCATGGTAAATGGTGGTGTTCCAGTTGAGCAAACTTTCATTATCTGAGAAATGTTCCTGCAAAGACCTTCAAATACGCTTTGGGAGTTAGGGAGGGGGAGGGGGGGGTGGTGGTGGCGGGAGGCGGTGGGAGGAGGGACGGTGGCATATGCAAAAATCTCACCTTTGGTGAAGTTCAGGGTTCTAGATTAGTCGAGGACCCCTCCCCCCCCCTCAAAAAAAAGACCCCCCCCCCCCCCCAACAACAACAACAAAGAGGAAATAGGCTAGCCATTCACGGGGAAAGGACAACGTTGAGTTCAGCAGTCTTTCATTTCCTGAGAAATGTTCGTGCCTAGACCTTCCTCAAAGTTGTTTTGTAGTAGGATCTGAGAGTCTGGCGTGTACATACCTGGTTATCCTGTTTCAAAGTCTTTTTTTTCTTGCTTTATTGAATATGCACCGTGTACACAGACAGACAGACAGACATATAGATAGACACACATAGACACATAGACACACAGTCACACAGACACACAGACACACAGACACACGCACACACACACACACACACACACAAACACACACACACACACACACACACACACACACACACACACACAGAGGGTACCGGGTCAGATAATATCAGATAAGTCAGTTGATACTTTGTGTGTGTGTGTGTATGTGTGTGTGTGTGTGTGTGTGTGTGTGTGTGTGTGTGTGTGTGTGTGTGTGTGTGTGTGTGTGTGTGTGTGTGTGCGCACGCATCCTCGCGTGTGTGTGCATGCCTGCGTGCGTGTGTGCATGTGTGCGTGTGTATGTGCGTGCTTTTGTGCTTGTGCTTGTGCGTGCGTGTGTGTATGTGTGTGTGTGTGTGTGTGTGTGTGTGTGTGTGTGTGTGTGATCTTTTCACTGGAGAATATTGGTGGCCTAATTATGCATTGGGGGTGGTATAGCTAAGTGGTCAGAGCACTTGCTTACCCCGAGTCAAGTTAAGCAGCCTGGAGCATGGTTACCGGTTGGATGGGTGACTGTTTGTGTGCCTTGGCTTTAGTACAGTCCCCCCAGTTCACCCAGCTGTAAATGGGTAACCTGCCCTATTTAGGGTCAGGGAAGGTAAAGCAGCGAGGGAGAGAAGATGGGCGCCGTTCTCAATATGCTGGCCCCTAGAGAAGCTGAGGTCACTGATGCCTCGCTCCCCTATGACCACATAGGTTATAGGACACCTTTACCTTTAATATGCATTTGTTCATGCCTTAAAAGACAGAGTTAGCTATTTCTTCATGGCTATTAAATGTCTTCAAGGCGATGTTCTAGTTGAGCAAATTTTATATTTCTGAGAAATGTTCGGGTAAAACCTTTTCCAAAATATCTTTGGGGTTTGGGGAGGAAGGAGGGAGGGGGAAGGGGGGTGGTGGTGTGTGCTGGAGATGTGGGCCAGGTTGAAGCCACCACTGAGACACCTCGTGATCAAGAGGGTTTTCCCCAGGAGATACCATCAGTACTGACTCCCTTACCCTGAAAGTCCTTTCAGGTGAGACTATAAAAACTGACGTCTTGAGTACAGTGCAAACCAGTGCGGAACATCTCCCACTCCCACAGCCGTTAAATCCTGTTCTACCTTTTGGAAAAGAGCAGACTGTTGTGTACCAGTAGAAACAGATGACAGAATTTGAAAAAAAACCGAACCGAACAACCCCACCCACCCCCCACTCCCATGCATGTACATTAGGTTAAGTTTCAGACATTTTCCACGAAGTTGGATTGTGATACTTTATGGGAGGGGGGTGGAGGGGGGGAACAGTGGCATATGCAAAAATTGCACCATTTTAAAAAAAAATCTATTTTATACCACTTTATGTCACAGCAGATTTCTCTGCTAAATTCGGGCTGCTGTCCCCGGGAGGGAGAGTACATCGCCACAGGTGCAGCGCCTACCCATTATTTAAAAAAAAAAAAGTTCCCCCTCAGAGATGGTGTCTAAACACGACACCTGTGTGCATGCTGTTGTTTTTTTTGTAGTAGGATGTTTTGTAGTAGGATCTGATAGTCTGGCATTACATACCTGGTTATCCTATTCCAAATTCATTACTTTTTTTCTTGCTTTATTGAATATGCACCGTGTACACAGGCAGACAGAAGACAGACAGACAGCACACACACAGACACACAGAGAGACATAGACAGACATACAGACAGACACACATAGACACACACACACACACACACACAACCACACACACACACACACACACACACACACACACACACACACACACACACACACACACAACACACACACACACACACACAACAACACACCTTTCTTTTGTTGGCTTTATTGTTTGCTAGGGATTTTCTGCTTTGTTTTTTGTTGGTTTTTTGTTTGTTTTGTTTTGATTTGATTTTTGTTTTTGTTTTGATTTTTCTTTCTTTTCTTTAGATAGATGGCTTGATGGAAAAAAGCAAATCGATGCTTACTCAATGTACCATCTGGAAATAAAAATTTGGGTTGATTTGATTGATGAGACACACACTACACACACACACAAGGCACACAACACACACACACACACACACACACACACACACACACACACACACACCACACACACACACACACACACACACACACACACACACAACATTTCTCAGCTAAGTGTTGAGCTTGCTTGAGGGTTTCCCAGCAAGTCACGGATGGTTAGAGTGGGGGACAGAAGGCGGACTTATGAGGTGACTGACAGAGGGTTGTTAAGCTGGCAAGTTCTTACCATAACAACCTGTACCCTCCATTGAAGGTGCTTACAGAACCCCTTAATGGAGAGCTCAAGTTGTTACAAAACCAACGAGTCGTGGATTTTAAGATAATCTCAATTAAAAATATTTCTAAGCAAAACACTGGGTTTTTTTTCATGTAAGCTGACGAACATCCGACCTTCCATGCTACACCCCCCCTCCTACCACCCCCGCTCTCCTCTCTCTCTCTCCCCTCTCTCTCTCTCTCTCTCTTCTCTCTCTGTCTCTGGCGATGCCTAGTGTCACTTGCGCTCATTTGACCCGGTTCGTCCGTCGGAATTTCTTCCTGGATTACATCATGCTACTCCATCTCTCCCCAAGTCCTTCGGATGAGACTTTAAACCGAGGCCCCGTTGCGAACGCACGCAGAACATCTTGCGCACACGTTAAATCCTGTTCCGCTTTTCGTAAGGTAGGCCATCGTGTGCCGGTGGAACAGATGACATATTACAAAACTGATACACACGGGGACGGATGTAAAAAAAGCACATGATGCTTATTCTGTTATCCTCGATAAAAAGAATAAATCTCTCTCTCTCTCTCTCTCTCTCTCTCTCTCTCTCTCTCTCTCTCTCTCTCTCTCTCTCTCTCTCTCTCTCTTCTCTCTCTCTCTCTCTCTCTCGTGTCCTTCGGATGAGACTTTAAACCCAGCCCCGTGTGCGAACGCACGCAGAACATATTGCACACACGTTAAATCCGTTCCGCTTTTCGTAAGGGTAGGCCATCGTGTGCCGGTGGGAACAGATGACATTTACAAAACTGAATACACACGGGGACTGGATGTAAAAAAAACCACAAGAGTGCTTATTCCATTATCCTTGATGGAAAAGAATAAATCAAATTAAATCAAATCAAACAAATCAAATCATCATCTCTCTCTCTCTCTCTCTCTCTCTCTCTCTCTCTCTCTCTCTCTCTCTCTCTCTCTCTCTCTCCTCTCTCTCTCTCTCTCTCTCTCTCTCTCTCTCTCTCTCTCCAAAGCCCCTTACCTTAACCGTAACTCCCCCCTGCCCCCCCCCCCCACCTCACCTCCAATTACTTAGTGACCTCACCCTAACTCTTTTTTTTTTACCCCCCCCCCTCAACCTTTATTTGTCCCTCACCATCCACCTAACCACCCTAATTCCTCACTGACCTCTCTGCTCCCTCTCCCCTCCCCTCCCCCCCCCCCCCTACCTTTTTGTTGTGACTGGAGCAGTGCATCATTGTTTCAGGAGAGATGGCTCTACGCAATGATTGTTTCTGTGACTGTTTTTCTTGGTGTTGCTGTTGTTGTTGTTGTTGCTTTTTATGTCTTATAAATTTTGTTGACTGCATTATGGCTTACATTTGTAGACTTTAAGAAGGCGTTTCTGTTACTGTTTTCTTGGTGTTGCTGTTGTTGTGTTGTTGTTGTTGTTGTTGCTTTTATGTCTTATAAATTGGTTGACTGCATTATGGCTTACATTTGTAGACTTTAAGAAGGCGTTTTGCAGAATCTGGCATAAAGCTCTGTAGGCAACCATGAGGCTTGTACAACATCAATGCCAACCTGATCAGAACCATAGAATGCCTGTAAAAAAGCAACCAGCGCAGTCTACTATAACAACAACATAGGAGATTGGTTCCGAACCACAATTGGAGTATCCAAGGATGTCTGCTCTCTCCCCCTCTTCAACTCTCCTTAGAGAAATGAATGGCTGATGCACTTGAAAATCATAAGGGAACAGTCAGCATGGAGGCAGAATAATCACAAACTTACGTTTTGCCGATGACATCGATAGCCTAGCAGGAGAAAAGCAAGAGCTAGTCATCCTGGTAAATCACCTTGATGAAGACTCTTCAGCATACGGCATGCAGATCAGTGCAGAGAAAACCAAGCTGATGACAAATAGTGTCAATGGCATCAGCAATGACGCAATTATAGACAGCAAAAAATGAGATGATCCATATTTTTAAATATCTGGAAGCTATAGTATCAGATGAAGGATAAAAACCTTAAATTCTCTCCAGAATAGCCCAGACCACAGCTTCAAGGACCAAACTTATTTTTATTTTATTTTATACCACTTTATGTCACAGCAGATTTCTCTGCGTGAAATTCGGGCTGCTCTCCACGGGGAGAACGCGTCGCCACAAGTGCAGAGCATACCCATTTTTTTTTTTTCCGTCAGGGATGGTGTCTAAACACAACACCTGTGTGCATGCTGTTTTTTTTTAAATATAATATTGTCATCTGCTCCTACCGGCACACGATAGCCTGCTCTTCCGAAAGGCGGAACGGGATTTTAACGTGTGCGCAAGATGTCCTGCGTGCGTACGCACACGGGGCCTCGGTTTATAGTCTCATCCGAATAACTTTGACATTCAGTTCGAATTTTTCGTCAAACTGGGAAGAAAAGGCGAGCTGGGTACGAACCCAGAAACTCGCGGTTTGCATATTGGCAGGCGAAGTCTTAACCATCCTGCCCCGTCCTTCCTAAGCATGTTAGCTCCAGATGACCATTCCACTTCTCTTTGTGTCCCTGATAGTTTAGTGTCGGCATACATGAAACCTCCTAGGGTATTTTGAATAAGAATTTGTGACGCACCACCACGAAATGAGTCGCTTAGCACATCACCTAATTTTGCGCTAGGAGCCATTAAAGGCAGATGGGGGTCAAGTTGTCAATTTTAAGATTTTGATTGATTATTAAACGATATCCGTTATTCTACCTTGTCATGAAATATCAAGGCATAAAAGTTTTTTTTCCTTTTGCTTTTAAATGTGTTTTGAAAATACGCAAGCCCTCATTCTGACAACCTGTTACGAAAATAAACTTGCCCGTTTCTCATTTGGTCACATCCTACAGTCTATCATTTCAATTTGTAATAACTTTGCACAGAATTGTCCGGTTTTCAATCTGTTTTTTGTACTGGATAGCCTTTTTATTGCAGATGAATAACTTGTCAGTAACTAGAAATGACCTCTGGTGTAATGTGACTCTTTATGTGGTGGAGCGTTACAATTGTCTTCTTATGGGGGCAAATTAGGAGCGTGGTGTCATTCGCTCGTAGTTTGGAAAACAAACCAAAAAAACAACCAAAAACAAGCATCAAGTGTCATGTTTGAAAACGTGTGCATTAATTTGCGTCTGTCTGTCCTTCTAGCCATCTTGTGTGTGTGTGTGTGTGTGTGTGTGGTTGTGTGTGTGTGTGTGTGTGTGTGTGTGTGTGTGTGTGCGTGTGTGTGTGCTGTGTGTGTGTCTGTGTGCGTGTGTGTATGTGCGTTTGTGCCTGCGAGCGTGTGTGCGTGCGTGCGTGTGTGTGTGTGTGTTCGTGTGTGTGTGCATGTGTGTGTGTATGTGTGTGGCACCTGTGCACCTGTCTGTCTGTCTGTCTCTTCTCTCTCTTCTGTCTCTGTCTCTTCTGTCTCTGTCTCTGTCTGTCTGTCTGTCTGTCTGTCTGTCCCGTCTCTGTCGTCTGTCTGTCTGTCTGTCTGTCTGTCTGTCTCTCTCTCTTCCTCTCTCTCTCTCTCTCTCTCTCCTCTCTCTCTCTCTCTCTCTCTCTCTCTCTCCCTCTGTTTTTGTATTTTTTGTGTACACATGCATGTTTGTGTAAGTATACACATGCACCCATGTGACATGCAATGTATACAATGCCTGCATGCGTGTGTGGATGTAAATTGACATTTTGAGAGAGAGGTTGCATGAGTGTATGTCTGTCAGTCCGTCTGTATGTCTGTCTGTCTGTATAAATCTAGTATACATCTGAACCAAAAAAAGTGAATTGTCTGAACTGCTAAAGGTTAGAGACACACAAGGGGGAAAAGGGCAAAAGTAGAACAGTATATCTCTGTCATTAGAGGAATCATGTCTACCAGTATGAGGGGTTTTTTTTTTTTTTTTTTTTTTACTTCTCCTTCTAATACTCTTTTGTTATCTGCTGAGCGGTCAGTGACATAGCTAGTTAGATTGTATGAAATGTCCGTTTGAAAGTCACTTCTCTTTGTGTGTGTGTGTGTGTGTGTTTTTTATAGAAAATTTTGATAATGGGTTTGCGCACTAGAAGCCAGCAACCATGAGAAATAATGTGAGAGATTTTAAGTTTTACCTAGTCCATGTGTGGTCAGCTCCCGCTATAAACAGCACCAGCTGGCCCCAGCTGGGCTGGGCTGGGATGGGGAGAATTAGCAGCTGCTGAGAGGAGCTGAAAGTGGGGGAAACTGACAGCTGTGAGCAACGCTGGTCAAGGGAAAGTGGTTTTTTTTTGTTTTTTTTTTTAAATCAATTCACAAAATCGCGTCCATAAAGCAGATGATGCTCATTAAGTGTGGAGCCCAGTCTTCTCTTTGAAACCAGAGCAAACTCGCTTTTTATTTTGTTTTATATTAATTTATAAAAAACATTCTTTTATTTCGAGGATAATGGAATAAGCACTGATGTGTTGGTTTTTTTACATCCAGTACCCGTGTGTATGCAGTTTTGTAAATCTTGTCATCTGTTCCCACCGGCACACAATGGCCTACTCTTACGAAAAGCAGAACAGGATTTAACGTGTGTGCAAGATGTTCTGCGTGCTTTGGCACACGGGGCCTCGGTTTATAGTCTCATCTGAAGGACTTTTGGGGAGAGTGGAGTCAGCACTGATGTTAACTCCAGGGGAAAAAAATCCCCTCGTTAGGAATCGAACCTGGGTCGTCAGGTTAAGAGCACAATGTTCTGACCACTAGGCTGTCCCGTCCCCCAAGGCAGGGGTTGGCAAGGATCTGACCACCCACCCCCCATCCCCCACCCCATATGAATCTTTTGGGATTCAAACATACAATCTTCAAACAGAATTCAAAACCACTAACCACTGTGCCACAGCTGCTGCTGCTATGACTGTGTGTAGCTGATCTGTAGTTTTGTCCCCAAGACTTCATTAAAGCACAGCAGAGTCGGCCTCAGCCTTCATCCCAGAGACAAAGTACAGTCTTTCAAATGGACAGTAGATAACATGAATTCTTGTTATCAGATCAGATCAGAACAGATCAGATCAGATCAGATCATTCATATCATACAGAACAGATCAGATCAGATCAGATCATTCATATCATACACATGATATGATTATATGCTACATACTACATTTCCTCAACTATAAATCATTTTCTCAACTGGCCAGTTTCTTCCTTCTTCTCATAGCTGCTGGACAAAGTTCATGATAGCAGTGCAGGTTTGTGAGTATGACTACGATTGTAATGGAGAAAAAATAGTTAAAGCTACTACAAACATGTTGATGTACTGATGGTGGCCTATTCA
>CM060346.1:29902545-29915045 GCA_030674155.1 Stramonita haemastoma | reverse complement strand
TCCACAAAGCGTTTTGTTGCTTCAATCTCCAGAGTCAAGGAAAGTACTTTGTAAACAATTTCTAAACCTTTTCCGGTGGGGTGGGGGGGGGGGGTGGGGGGGGGATAGGGGATTTGATTTGTTGATTTGATTTGATTGATTTGATTGATTTGATTTATTCTTTTAAATCGAGGATAATGGAATAAGCACTCTCGTGCTTTTTTACGTCCAGTCCCCGTGTGTACGCAGTTTTGTAAATGTCATCTGTTCCCACCGGCACACGATGGCCTACTCTTACGAAAAGCGGAACAGGATTTAACGTGTGCCAAGATGTTCTACGTGCGTTCGCACACGGGGCCTCGGTTTAAAGTCTCATCCGAAGGACTTTTGGGGAGAGTGGAGTCAGCACTGATGTTAACTCCAGGAGAAAAATCTCCTCGACCTGCACTCGAACCCGGGTCGTCAAATTGCCAGCGCAATGTTCTGACCACTAGGCTATCCGGAAAGGGAGGGAGTGGTTAGAGCAGAGCAGTGAGCTTGCGATCTGACGGACTGGGTTCAAGTCACCACCGCCGCCGCACCCTTTGGAGGGGATTTTTTTTGTTTTGTCCTGGAGTTAACTTAGAACTTGATTGCACATTCTCTGGAAGTCTTTCGGATGATACTAAAAAAAGTGAAAGACCCTTGTGCAAACGCAGACAAGAACACCTTGCGCACACCTTAAATACCGTTCTGCCTTTCGGGAAGAGTAGGCCATCGTGTGCTGGTAGGAACGGATGACAAAATATACAAAACGCATGCACACTTGTATGGTGTATCCCCCCCCCCCCCTTCCCTCCCCCTAAAGACAACTGTGACACTCCAGTAAGACGTTTAGGCCATCAGGAGTTGCTTCCCCTGAAACTGTTACTTTTTTTTTCTGGGTCGTTGATGTTTGTCGTTGTTGCTTTTCATTTTGGTTTTCCTTTTTTTATATAAAAAAAATCTCGTCATTTCTTGTTGTTGTTGTAGTGCGTACTTCGTACTCTCTGGAAAGTCAATGGGGATTTGAAAAAAAATAAATATATAGATATATTCCCAAAATAGGTTGATAGTCTAAAAACGGTGGACTTGTAGGCCTATAGTCAGCAGGTCATGCACCTGAGAAAAGCTAGCAAGTTGGGGGTTTGATCCCTGTTTGAACCCAAGCTTTAAAAGAGAAAAAAAATAATCCCGCCCATAACAGAGGCCATAACCTTTCTCCTCAGTCACTAGACTTTGAGTGATGGATCGGGTTGTAGTCTGCTAAAGGAAACACTAAAGCAATGAATCGGGGTCTAGTTGGTTACACGTCTTGCCTAGAAATGCGAAAAGTCCGGGTCGGAGTGTGCGGTGGTTGAATCCCGTTTGGGCTCCAAACTTTTCCCCCATCCTATTTAAACCATGAGTGGTGGTCTGGGCGCTAGTCTTTTGAATGAGACGATAAACCGAGGTCCCGTGTGTTACACATAATTTTTTAGCGCACGTAAAAGAACCCATGGCAACAAGGGGTTGTTTTTCCTGGCAAAATTCTGTAGAGAAAAAGCAACTCTGATAGGGAAACAAATACAGTTGCATGCAGGAAAAAGAAAAAAAAAAAGGGTTGGCGCTGCACTTGTGGCGACGCGCTCTCCCCGGGAGATGCAGCCCGAATTTCATGCAGAGAAATCTGCTGTGACATAAAGTGGTATAAAATAAAATGAAATAAGATAAAACAAAATGAAATAAACAAAATAAAATAAATAATAAATAACAAAGGCCTTCGTGGGCATTGGCCCATGCAGCAAGGTGTGGGTTTCTAGGCAGTGTGTCATCATGGTCTGTAGATCATGGCCGCACCAGGACTTGTTCCTACACTCTGCTCTCCCCTCCTCCTCCTCCTCCTCACCTCCCCCTCCCCACAGGCTTCAGTCTGAACAATGCTGCTACTGCTGCTGGTGGTGCTTGTACTGACCTTGAGAGAAGTTCTGTTCAAGATCGCCCTCTCCTAGTGATGAAGTCCAGCTCAGCTAATTATTGTTAAACACCTAATTGGTTTGTTTTCTTTTCTTCTTGTTCCTTGGCTAGAACTTCCAGGTTCCCAATGGTGAGACTTTTGCATACGCGACGACTGTTTTGTGCATGCCCCTCTATGAAGGTAGCCGCTTTCTGACATCAGGGATGATGTTTAAGCACGACACCCGAGTGCATGTGTTTTCCGAATAATGTGTCAACTGTTCTCACCAGCACGCAATGGCTGACTCTTCCAAACGGCAGAGCAGTTTTTACCTGTATGCAAGATGTTCTGTGTCGTTCACACAAGGAACCTTGGCTCGTAGTGTCATCTGAAGGATTTTTGGGGTGGAGTGGAGTTGGCATTGATGTTCACTCCAGAGGAAAAATTAATGTCCAGGACGAAACAGATCCCTGATGGATTGTCACCCTGCCGTATGTCTCTAGAGGCTGCAGAGGTCAGGTTCAAGCTGACCTTAGTGACTGGGTTGTGTGCTTCCTCAAACAAGTGGATAGCTTACATACTCCATCCAGTCACCACTCAGATTGAAGCGTACTGTCGTCGTGTTGCACACGGTGAGCATGTATACACCTTGTGTATGGGATTGAAAGCTCAGGACTCGCCAATCTCTCTTTACATAATCATTTTTTCCGAACATTCCCTCTACAGTTCCTCCTTTTCACACTGACAGGTCCAAACGAACAGGTCAAACGGTCCGTCTGAACCGCAAGGTTGAAAAGGATATTGAGGTAAATAGCGTAAGAGATAGAAGGACTCCCTGGTGTACTCCAACTGCAGTTTAGAAGAGGTCCCTGATACCACCATTTCTGAGTGCCTACTGACTGCTTTGGGGTCAGAGTGCTGGTTGGCGTTGATTTACTTTCTGCACGATGCTATTTCTGCATTGAGGCCGTAACGCCTTCTTCCAAACGTTATCAAACGCGTATTTGAAGTTTACGAAAACAGAACTTTCAGTGCTGTTGGATATGGTAAGTGTTTTTTTTTATTTTTTTTTTTTTTTACAGAATGTGTACAATTGCTCACATGTCGAATCCCGTTTTGGGCCCAAATCTTTTCCCCCATCCTTTTTAAACCATGAGTTGTGGTCTGGGCACTAGTCTTTTGGATGAGACGATAAACCGAGGTCCCATGTGTTACACATCATTATTTAGCGCACATAAAAGAACCCATGGCAACAAGAGGGTTGTCCATGACAAAATTCTGTAGAAAACAGCAACTCTGATAGGGGAACAGATTGAGTTGCAGACTAGGAAAAAGAAAAAAAAATAATGGGTAGGCGCTGCTCTTGTGGTGACGCACTTTCCTCGGGGGAGCAGCCCGAATTTCATGCAGAGAAATCTGCTGTGACACAGAAGTGGTATATAAAAATAAATAAATAATAAATAAAAAATAAATAAATAAATAAATAAATAAATAAATAATAATAATATAATAATAATAAATAAATAAAATAAAACTAATATAATAAATAATAATAATATAAAATAAAATAAAACGTACTTTTGTCCTTGCGGAATCTACCCTCCTCTTTCGAAACAACACGTAACTATTTGCGGCTGCACCTCTTCAGAATGATTGTGAGCAGTCATTTGTTGGTCTGGCTGATAAATCTAATGGTATGGCGATAGCAAAGGTGCCATTTTCTTTGTTTGGGCAGAGTCAGGAGTTGCTCTTGGAGCCCAAGGTGTAGGTAGACCACTCCCAGTTTGGCGTGGTTTTATTTCCCAGGGTAGTAAGATTGTCGATCACAGCTTCTCCACTATAGTTGAAGAGCCTTACAGGGATCTTGTCAATACTTGGAAGTCTTAGCATTTTTTTTTTACGGACTTATGTTGCTTGAGGAAACTTAACTGCTGCGTGTGGAGGAGCGCTGCAGGTGAGGGGATCTGTGACAGACAAAGTGGAGAGGCTCCACACTGTGACAGACAAAGGGGAGAGGTCCCACTGTGACAGACAAAGGGGAGAGACTCCACACTGTGACAGTACACAAAGGGGAGAGGACTCCACACTGTGCAGACAAAGTGGAGGTCCGACAAAGGAGGTTCCACTTACAGGGGGGTCCCATGTGAGACAAGTGGAGAGGCTCCACACTGTGACAGACAAAGTGGAGAGGCTCCACACTGTGACAGACAAAGGGAGAGGTTCCACACTGTGACAGACAAAGGGGAGAGACTTCCACTATTGAGAAGAACAGAAAGGTTAGATGAAGGCGGACAGAAAGAGAGAAAGCAAAAGCAGGCCTTCACTCACTGGCCACCAAGCGTGACTGCCAGCCGTAAAACAGAGGCTGCCGGCAGGATGTGGACTGGACTGCACAGTGACGCTGACGCAGACAGAACTTGCTCCACACGAGACGAAAAATAATGTCTGCCGAAGACACAGCCGGCCATTGTTTCCCAGATGGAAGGAGTCGACTGCGTGTTGCTGCTAGAACTTTGTCCACAGAAGCACAGGGGACCTATCCTTATCTGGCGATTCTCATATGTCCCAAAACTGAAACTTGCTCCTTCTCCCCTGTGTGCCTGTGGTAAAGAAAACCAGACAGGCGAGCACATCCTTCAAAGGTGTACGCTATTCAGCGACCTGAGGAAGAAAGTGTGGCCGACGGAGATAACCCTACAGACCTAAGCTGTACGGCCCACGAGAGGAGCTGGAAAGGACATGCCATTATTTTCCCCAGACACATCTGACAGTGTAAAGCGAATGAGAGAAGAAGAAGATATGGCGATTCTTATACTCTTATTTAGGGGACAGGGTAGCTCAGGGGTCAGTCAGAGCACTCGCTTTCCGCAAAGCTAAAGGTTAAGCAGCATCGAGCGTGGTTACCAAGTGGGTGGGTGACCGTCTAGTCTGCGCGTCTTGGTTTCAATACAGTCCCCCAGTTCACCCAGCTGGAAATGGGTACTGCGCTCTTTAGGGTCAGGGTAGGTAAAACAGCGAGGGAGAGGAGATGGGCACCGCCCTCACTCAATATGCTGGCCCCTAGAGAAAGCTGAGGTCTCTGACACGACCGCATAGGTTATGGCAACACCTTTACTTTTTTAACGGTTTTTTATACTCTTTTTTACTCTCTCTCTCTCTCTCTCTCTCTCTCTCTCTCTCTCCTCTCTCTCTCTCTCTCTCTCTCTCTCTCTCTCTCTCTCTCTCTCTCTCTCTCTCTCTCTCTCTCTCTCTCTCCGCGCGCACGCATGTGTATGCGTGTCGTGCGTGCGTGCATGCGCTACGTGTAGGTGTGTAGGTGTGTGCGTACGTGCGTGCGTGCATATATAAACGTGGACGGTGGCTGTTGCAGTATCCCACGTGCACTGTTCCTAGGCAGAGAAAAATCCACACCCCGTGTTGAGATATCTGCAACAATAGAATACAATACAATACAAATCGATACGATACAATACAATACAATACGATACAGTGCAACACAATACAATACAATACAATGCAATACAATGCAATTATGCAATACAGTACGATACAAAACAATAGAATACGATACTATACAATACAATACAGTACATCTCAGTATCATACGTACAATACAATACGATACAATACAATACAATACGATACAACATACAATACAATACGATACAATACAATACACAATACGATACAATACGATACAATACAAAAACATACAACGATACAATACAAACAGTTCATGCAATACAATACGATACGATACGATACGAATACGATACAACAGTGCAAAAACGCAATGACAATTACGATACATAATACAATACAATACATACAATACGATACAAAACATACGATACAATGCAATACAATACAGAACAATTTGATATGAAAACAATAAGGATATAACGATACAAACAATAAATACGATACAATACGAAATAAACAAACAAAGATACGAAGATAGATACGATACGATAGAACGAACGAAAGATAGAAGATAGATACGAAGATACGAATACGATATATATAATATAATACATGATAATAATAAATAAGAATAAATAAGAAGAAGAAGAAAAGAAGAAAAGAAAAAGAAAGAAGAAAAGAAGAAGAGAAAAGAAGAAGAAGAAGAAGAAAGAAGAAGAAAAGAAATATATATATGATCATGATCATCATATCATCATCATCATCATCATCATCATCATCATAAATCATCATCATCATCATAACAACAATAACAACAATACAATAAACAACAACAACAACAACAACAACAATAATAATAATAATAATAATAATAATAATAATAATAATAATAATAGTAATAATAATAATAATAATAATAATAATAATAATAATAATAATAATAATAAGTAATAGTAATAATAATAATAATAATAATAATAATAATGATGATGATGATGATGATGATGATGATGATGATGATGATGATGATGATGATGATAATAATGATAACAATGATGATAATAATAATGATAATGATAATGATAATGATGATGATGATGATGATGATGATGATGATGATGATGATGATGATGATGATAATAACAATAACAACAATATTTAATGGAACTTATATAGCTCTATATCTTGCAATGCCAAGTCAAAGTGCTTGCACTCAACCCATTCCTACACAGTCATATAAGCAATAACGATCAATAGTCCCAACAAATCCAAATGCGCGCGCGCGCACACCACGCCCCACACACGCCACCACACACACACACACACACACACACCACACACACCACACACACACACACACACACACACACACACACACACCACCACGCACCACCACACACCACGCACCACGCACGACCACGCACGCACCACCACAGCACCACACACACACACCACACACATACACACACACCAGGTTATACACATTGGCAGGGTGATGGAGATTTCGGCTGTCGCATGCAAGGGCAGTGTGAGATGAAACAGGAGGGGGAAATCTTTGGTTTGAAATAAATGTGTCTTGAGACCGGATTTACAAGTGTCACAGTAGGCTTTTGGCAAGAGATAGAGGAAGGTCATTCCAGATCGATGGACCAGAAATAAAGAACAACGGCCAACGGTAGATGGTTGAGTCTAGTACAATACAATACAATACAAATACAATACAACACAATACAATACATACAATACGACACATACAATACAAAACGATACAATACAAAACGATACAATGCAACACAATACAATACGATCAATACAAGATGATACAATACAAACAATACAATACAATACCATAACATACGATACAATACGACACATACGATACGACACAACGCATACATACAATACGAACATACAATACAATACGATACAATACGACACAATACAATACGATACATACAATAGCATGCAATACGATACATACAATACAATACAATACATACGATACGATTACATGCAAACGATACGATAATAGATAAATACATACATAATACAATCACAATACGAAAACGTACGATACGATACAATACGATACAATACAATACGATACGATACAAATACAGTACAGTACAGTCACAAACATGCAACTACGATACAATACAATACGATACAATACAATATGGTACTAGCGATACATACAGTACATGCACACGATCGATACAATACGATACAATACAATATATTCACAATCACAATAGATACAGTACAATATATTCCAATGTAATACAGTACAATAAGGTGCCAAACGATACGACACAATACAAAACTGTGTACTGGATTGCAATACGATACAATACAGGACAATACAATGCAATGAAAAACAACACAATTCAATAAATACATTGCCATACAATACCGGGAAAACACAACATAATACAGTGCATTACAATGCAACACAACACAATGCAATACAATGTCATACACTGCAACGCAATAAAATGCGACACAATACAATAGTTAATTACAGAACACAACGAGACCCATTGCAATGTCCATAAAACAAAACGCATAAAAATAACCAAACCAACCAATCAACCAGCCAGCCAACCAACCAACCACCAGCCAGCCAATCAACCAACCAACCAACCAGCCAGCCAATCAACCAACCAACCAACCAACCAACCAACCACCCAGCCAATCAACCAACCAACCAACCAACCAACCAACCACCCAACCAACCAACACCCAACCAACCAGCCAACCAACCAGCCAACCAACCAACCAACCAACCAACCACCCAACCAACCAGCCAACCAACCAACCAACCAGCCAGCCAATCAACCAACCAACAGCCAACCAACCAACCAGCGAACCAATCAGCCAGCCAGCCAACCAGCCAGCCAACCAGCCAGCCAACCGACCAATCAACCAACCAACCGTTCGTCCATCGCGCCAATAAACCAGTCAGCCAAGCAAACGATCAGATTGCAAGGGGTGTGGTTGTGTTACGGTTGTATACCTTTTCTGTATGTATTCTTCTACTACTACTACTACTACTACTAACTTATACTATACTACTACTACTACTACTAACTACTACTACTACTACTACTACTACTACACCACCACCACCACCACCACCACCACCACCACCACCACCACCACCACCACCACCACCACCACTATACTACTACTACTACTACTACTACTACTACTACTACTACTACTACTACTACTTACTACTGCTGCTGCTGCTGCTGCTGCTGCTGCTGCTCTCTCCTCCTCCTTCCTGCTCCTCCTACTACTAACGGTAAAAGCAATGATGATAAAATAACAACACAAATGACAACTCCACCACCACCACCACCACCACCACCACCACCACCACCAACACCACCACCCAACGAAAATAACAACAACAACAATAATGATAATAATCCTCCTCTACCTTCTCCTCCTCCTCCTCATCATCATCATTATCATCAATCATCTCTCTCTCCTCTCTCTCTCTCTCTCTCTCTCTCTCTCTCTCTCTCTCTCTCTCTCTCTCTCTCTCTCTCTCTCTCTCTCTCTCTCTCTCTCTCTCTCTCTCTCTCTCTCCCCCCCCTCTCTCTCTCTCCCCCCCCTCTCTCTCTGAGCAGACGTGCGTGCGTGCATGTGTAGGTGTGACCATGCATGCGTGTGTTCTTTGTGCATGCGTGCATGTATACATCTATGCCTGCGTGCTTGTGCATGTTTTCAACGTGAGCACGCACGCGCGCGCGAGCGTATACATATATACATACATACATACATACATCATACATACATACATACATACATACATACATACATACATACATACATACATACATACATACATACATACATGTGTGTGTGTGTGTGTGCGTGTGTGTGTGTATGTGCGCGCGCGTGTGTGTGTGTGTGCACGTGTGTGTATATGTGTAGGTGTGCGTGTGTGTGCGCGCACATGTGTGTTTGTGCGTGCGTGCGTGCGTGCGTGTGCGTGTGTGTATGTGTGTGCGTGCGTTCGTGTATGTCTGTGCGTGCGCGCGCGTGTGTGTATGTGTGTGTGTATGTGTGTGTATGTGTGTGTACTTGTGCGCGCACGCACCCGTGTGTCTGTGTTTATATGGATGTGTGTGTGTGTGTGCGTACCTGTGTGCGTGTGTGTGTGTGTCGAGAGGGGGGGGGGGGGGGAATGCGTGTATTTATCTATTTGTTCATTTAGTTATTCTTATTTTTCTATTCTTTTGTATCGAGGATAATGGAATAAGCACTCGTGTGCTTTTTTTTATTTCATTTTTTTTACATCCAATCCCCGTGAGTTTACAGTTTGGTAAAATGCGTTTGTGTATATGTATGTGTGTTTATCTATTTATTTATTTATTCATTTTATTCTATTCTTTTATATCAAGGATAATGGAATAAGCAGTGATATGCTTCTTCACATCCAGTCCCCGTGTGTATGCAGTTTTGTAAATGTCATCTGTTCCCACCGGCACACGATGCCTACTCTTACGAAAAGCGGAACAGGATTTAACCTGTGTGCAAAATATCCTGCGTGTGTTCGCACACGAGGCCTCGGTTTATAGTCCCATCCGAAGGACTTTGGGGGAGAGTGGAGTTAGCACTGTGTTAACTCCAGAGGAAAAATCCTCTCGAACGGGAATGTGTGTGTGTGTGTGTGTGTTGTGTGTGTGTGTGTGTGTGTGTGTGTGTGTGTGTGTGTGTGTGTGTGTGTGTGTGTGTGTGTGTGTGTGGGGTGTGTGTGTGTGTGTGTGTGTGTGTGTGTGTGTGTTGTGTTGTTTGTGTGTGTGTGTGTGTGTGTGTGTGTGTGTGTTGTGTGTGTGTGTGTGTTGTGTGTGTTGTATGTGTGTGTATGTGTGTGTGTGTTGTGTGTTGTGTTGTGTGTGTGTGTGTTGTATTGTATTGGTTTGTGTTTTGTGGTGTTGTGTATGCTGTGACACTTTTGGTAATACAGAAGTAAGTGCGGAAGAGATGTGTGAGAGAGAAAAAGTGGATGGTGAGGAAGATGTGAGATGTGTCTGGTTCTGAGTGTGTGGAGACTGCAGCAGAATATTGGGGTGAATCTATTGAAGGGCAGATGTAACACAGAAATCACGTTGGAGATATTTGACGGAATAAAAGATTTGATGATATTTAGAAAAGGAATGATAACTTTATATTTCAAGGTTACAGAGTAAGTATAGCCTATGTTTTTCGCCTTCAGAAGAGAGAGAGAGAGGAGAAGAGAAAGAGAGAGAGGGAGAGGAGAGAGAGAGAGAGAGAGAGAGAGAGAGAGAGAGAGAGAGAGAGAGAGAGAGAGAGACTGAATTGAGAAGCTAGACTCGATAGATGAAGGGAGAAAAAGATCTGTAGAGACGATGAGAGAGCGAGAGACGATCGAGAGAGAGAGAGAGAGAGAGAGAGAGAGAGAGAGAGAGAGAGAGAGAGAGAGAGAGAGAGGAGAGAGAGAGAGAGAGAGAGAGAGAGAGAGAGAGAGAAGGACAATGACAATGACAATGATAAGGACAATGACAATGACAATGATAAGGACAATGATAAGGACAATGATAATGTTTATTGCGATAAGCTTTACGCCCATTAACAAGGGGACAGAGGGACAGGGATTGGGCACAAAAAAAAAATTGAAAAAGAACACAGTGAATGACAGCACCAAACAAACATCATGGCACGGAATTCCACAACGTGGGTTTGCAATAATTACAAAGTATGAATAGTGTATCTGAGATAAAATCATTATGTGTTCAATCGATGGTCTCTCAGGGAACAACTTCACACTGTTATCAGTCAGTTCATCACTGGAATAACATGATACATCTCTACAAACAGATTGTTCTTTAGCAGCTTGGCCAGTGTATTTTTTATTTTTTTAGTGCACTGAAAAGATTGTCCATTCTATTGCTCAACTATTCATCAAACTATTTTTTCGGTCCAAATATCCCAAATCGTGATTTCTTGTGTCTCACACATCTGCCCTTCAATAGATTCACCCAATTATCCTGCCACACTCTCCCCACATTCAGAACCAGACACACTCACTTCTTCCTCACCATCCACTTTTTCTCTCTCCCACAACTCTTCCGCACTTAACTTCTGTATTACCATAAGTGTTACAAGTTTTTTTTGTTGTTGTTGTTATACTCCAGTGTCACTGTCTGTGTATCTGTAACAACACACTGCGGCATGTCAGTGCCCACTGGCTGGCTAGGAGACTCGGGCTAGGAAGACTGGCATGGCGCACAGGTAAACATGTCGGGAGTCAGGCCCACTTCTGAAATCTTCGTTCTCACGGTCACCCTTGTAACACACGCTAGGCAGATTGGCATGAATGAGGTTCGAGAGAGGTAGTTCACGTGCTTGCTTTTCACGATTTGTGAGGAATATTTCGCCCTGCTCCGACCTGCATAACTACAAATCCACAGGAGATCCAGAAGTCCCCAATGTCCCCACAAGCACATATACAGACAAGCACCCTATCCTCCGAGAAGAAGTGGAAACAGCAGGAGCAGAGAGAACAGGCGGTAGAGATGAGATGCTTCCGGAGACTCCTTGGCATCTCCTACAGAGACCTTATAAACAACGAAGACGTGCATAACAGAATCAGCAAACCATTGGTCCCTACGAAAACCTATCATTCGTAAAGAAGAGTAAACTTAAATGGTACGGGCAGTCACAAGATCAAAGGACTTGTAAAAACAATACTGCGAGGCACTGTCCAGGGAGGAAGGAAAAGAGCAACAAGGAAGAGATGGGAGGACAACATCAGCGAATAGACAGGCCTAGAACTCAACCAAATTTTGAGAGGGCAGAGCAGAGAGAGGGGTGGAGGGGGCTGGTTGTCAAGTCTTCTAGGGGTGCCCCTACGGTCGCCAGACTAAGGGATAGATAGAGAGATAGAGATATTTCGGCCCTTGGTCTGTCACGGTTCTGTAGCGAAATACATCTTTTTCTGTAGGTAACGTTGCTACTGTGTGTCTCAGGGGACTGCACCGAAGTTGTTGATGTAAATCTCAGAACCACAACAGTCTGACTGCCCCTGCCATCAATTCTAATGGAAGACACGGTCATTTCCTTCATCAGTGCATTCAACATGCTCTGTAACGTTGATGGAAGTCCCTCC